>PVIU01005824.1:0-108532 GCA_004026605.1 Ondatra zibethicus
TTGAAAATCGTAACATTGCTATGTTTTAAAGACAAATTTTGTATTGTTCTTGTCTGCTGGTACTGTGCATCATCTCACACGTGGAAATCAGCGAGATGGACTACATCGATTTCATCTTCCAGCAAGAGGAAGGACATTGTGGGGGGCGGTCTTGATGTCTAGAAGGGGGAAAGCAGACCAATTCTTGGAATGAGCCATCCAGCCTTTATGGAATAGATGGTTTCTATGGCGCTCCCTCCGCTTACGTTCTCTGTGAACTCCTTAGACTTGCCGTGTTGTGATGTGCAACAGCTTCCTTTTAGGCCTCTCCTTTATAATAGTAAATGTTCTGCTGTCAGAGTTTGATATGTAGTTTGTGGTGGCTTAGAAAAACTTTCTAAGCACAAAATAAATGTTTCTAAGCACTTCAATAATGTTGGAGAGAAGTATGATTTCATTTAAACAGAGGCTCATGTGTCCAGACTGGCCAAGAATGACAGAACGGATGGTCCTCCTGCCCCTACTGACTGGTAGTAGGATTACAGGAGTGCACTATCTCCAGTGCTGTCCTGCATGCTAGGCAATCGCTCTACCTGCTGAGCTCAGTCTCTAGCCCAGCAGTGATTGTTAAACTCATGTTTGAAAAGTGTGCTTAACCAGTTGCCACTCAACAGTGCTTCAAGTCTTGGATAGACTGTCGCTCCACGGGAACTCAGAAGGCTCATCTTCTGAATCACTTCAGGAGGATAATACTCTGTAATCAAACATTGTTTGCTTTTAGTGTTTCTGTTGTATCTTTGACATTGTCGGGTTTTTAACTAGAAAATGCTTTATTATAGAAAATTAAAAGTATCCTGAATTAAGATACTGTGTTCTCATAAGCATTATTTCATGATTCTCTAAGATTGTCACAGTAGACATTTGAAGAATTTTGGTTTGAAACCACCAGTGTAGAAAACTACATGGGTTAATTTACAAATGGTTCTAGAATGGATATTGTGGTGCAAGTAATGTACTAGAGAATTATGGCCCATTACCGTCTCTACCTCTCCATCAAATGCTGTAAAATTAGTCTCCTGGAACATACCGTGTTCTGCCGTATACTGCTTAATGATGACTGAACAAAGAGATGCTTAGGTCTGTGTAACAGCTGCTGCTCGTGCGCAGCATACCTGTTGGAGCTTTGCTAAGATTTTTCTTGTATCAGTTTAGTCCCTGTGACTACCATGTAATACAGGCAAGCATCTTTCAAGAGAACACCTTTGGGGTTGCAGTAGAAGTAGGTAGAATGTTCTGGTTAGTCTTGTCCTTTTTGTCACAGAGAACTGAAACCTGAGCAACCCGTTGGGTTTTTGTTTTGTTTTGTTTAAATCTTCTCCATAGCAGCAAATGCCTGTCTACCACCATTAATTTGGAGTGCAGTTGGCAGTAAATGGTGCTTTTGAAATCAGTTTTTCTCTTGTCAGTTTACCTTTTTTTTCTTCCTTTTTAAAACCAAGTTGTTAACTTTTGCCAGTTAAAAATGAAGTCTGGAGAATGGAGAGGTGGCTCAGTGGTTGAAAACCTTGCTGAGACCAGTTTGCTTCTCAGCCCCCACCTATGTTAGTTAGCTCCCAGCTTCCTATAACTGCAGCTCCGGAGGATGCAGCGCCACTGTTCTCCCAGGGCCGGCGCTCCAGTACACATAAGAAACAAAGTATCAAAAATCTTAAAACCGAAACATTATCAGATAACAAAACAATATTGAGAGAAACCAAGCTGTTTTAAGAAAGCTGTCTTTACAAGAAGGCTTCCTGGGTTTAAAAAAAAAAGTCTCATGCCTCAGACGCAACAGAGGATGCTAATGACCAGCTGGTCAGGGGGCAAAAAGCACTTAGGTCTTTGGTGCCAATCTTTTAATATTGTAGAATTTCACACTTGGGTAATGGCTACTCTGGGTCCTGGTAAAATGGCTTCCATTTAGTCAGCCTAGAGAGCGGGCAAATTTGATGCCTGCTGCCATGTGCCATCTTGTGATTTCGTTTTCTGCCTTAATAACCAAAATTGAGGGCATGCCGATGGTGAGGTGTTTATTGACCTTGAGTCTGGTCCTGGCTTCCCTTATTCTCTTGCCTGTCACCCTTATTGGGCTGTCTGGCGAGGAGCACCTGAGGAATTGGGGCTTGCAAGCCCACACACTCTATGTTCTACTTTACCATGCTGTGGGTGGGGACGGGAGGGTGACCGTGACCGCAGCGCCTCATCCCGGTGTCTGGTAAAGGTTGCCACTGGGCTGCTCCGGGTGCACTAAAGTCTATTCGCCATTCTGCATAAACACTTGTTTTTCCAGGTCTTTTTTCGTATGTGAGCACGTTTGTATGTGGGTGCGGGCGCATGTATGGGTGTGTATTTGTTCGCGCGCTGAGGATCTCGGAAGTCACCCTCCTAGCCCAACGGTATTCACTGTGGCAGGTTCTCAGTTGAGCCCCAAGCTGTTGATAGGAATGCGCTGGTGCACAGAGGATCTCGGGCTGATTTCAGAAGCCACTGGCCCATCCAGCATTGCTATGGCTTCTCCGGAGCGGACCTCCAGGTTTCACGCATGCGTAGTAACAATTTAGTGGTTGTGCTGGCTCCGTAGCCCCACAGCAGAATTGTGTTCTAATAATTATTTTAATGTGTGTGAGGTTTTGCCTGCTTGCACGTCCTTGCACCGCATGTGCCCACAGAGATCAGAACAGGCTGTCGGATCCCTTAGCCTGGAATTAAAGAGGTTTGTGAGCCACAGTGTGGGTACTGGAATTCAAAATGCCGCCCTCTGGGAGAGGTAAGAGAAGTGTTAACCACTGCCATCTCTCCAGCTCCAAGAGATCGCATAATTTTTAAGGTAAATTTTTTAGTTGAATGTCCTCCTAAGTATAAATAATTGTGTCTGGCAGGTTTTGTATTTATTTGAAATTTAGCATTTCTACAATTCTGATACCATAAGAATAAAAATAACCTTGGTAGTAAAGTTGTTAATGGTGAGAATAAGCCATGTGGGTGAGGGTGCTTTCAGCATTTGGTATCTCTCTGTTTACAGTATCACACAGACATACAGGCACTCAGACAAAAATACACAGATACGTAGGCATGTAGGCACACACTTCCAGTCCTTGGTTCCTGAAACCTTTGTAATTTCCTCAGGGACAGAGATTGCAATAGCATCTTTTGGTCTTTCCCTACCTTCTGATACAGGAACTTCTAGGCACTTTGAGTCACTGGGAGTGAGTGGTGAGGGTGTGTATTGATAGGTGAAGGCTGAAAACAGCCCCTGCTGGGGTGTGGGCTGATTTCTAGAGCAGCATAGTATATGATGAGAAGCTACAAACTCCTTACCTTTCCGGAGCTGAAGACTGAAGTCATGTGCCCTTTGCCCAGTGAGTTAGTCCAGGATCCTCTGTAGCAGAACCACTGCTAACACTCTAAACAAGCCTAGGGTGGGTGAACACATGGGGATGATGGGGTGGGATGCAGCGTACGCAGAAGGCATGGGGACAGCTTCCCTTCCCACGTGCCTTATTCCATATTTCTCTTTTTAACTCTTCATGAGTTAGATCCTTTAGAATAAACCAGCAATAGTAAATGAACCATTTCCCCTGAGTTCTGTAAGCTGGGCAGGGCCTTTTGGGGAACTGTTTTTGTACCTGTTATAAGATTGGGAGGCCTGGGCTTATGATTGACATCCTGAAGTGGTGGGAGAAAGTCTATGGCATTAGCTTGTGGAGTGTGCACTGACTCTGGGTCAATAGTGTTAGAATTAAGTTTGTAGGATATCAGGTTTGGGGCCAGAGAAGAACACATGTGTGGTGTAGATCCATCCCCCAATTTGGTATCAGAGGTCTGATTATAGATGATACCATTTTTCTATTCACCCTTTACAGTGATTCTTTGGCTTGAGCTGCAGGCATCACTGCCGGTCATGTGATCCATGCCCACCCTCACCGCTGTGGATGTCATGTGATCATATATCAGGGTCCCCTGGTGGTTGTTTCAGTGTCAGTAAATGTCTGGTTTTCTCATCCTAGGAGGAGCAGCTGCTTAGTCGCGTGCTTGAGCGAGAGTTGCACAGCAGCATTAATCTGCAGCCAAGCATCTGATCCCCTGTAACAGACAAACATCTGGAGATGGCGCATGCTCAGAATCTGTAGTCTTCCAAGCCAAAAGGCAGGGGTACAAGGGAATCTCCAGCAGACTTCAGTACTGCAGGACCAGCCACAGAATTGTTAATGGCATCACCTCCTTTTTTGTTTTCTCTTGCTTGAGGCAGGGTGGCATATAGTCCAGGTTGACTAGAACTTGTAAACCCCAGTGCTGAGATTGCAGACATGCATCACCATGACCATATAAATCATCTGCTTTTATGACTTGTTAGTGTCCAAGAGCTCTAATTTTTTTCTTTCTTTTTTTTTTTTCCGAAACAGGGTTTCTCTATGTGTAACCTTGGCTGTCCTGGAACTTGCTCTGTAGACTAGGCTAGCCTCAAACTCTAAGAGATCCACCTGCCTCTACCTCCTGACTGCTGGGAGTAAAGGCCTGCACCACCACTGCCTGGCTCTGGCGATACAAGGAGACTGACCAGACCCAAAGTCTATACATGCCAGTGACCTTTTCTACAGTTAGAACAGTCGTTCTGAAGCTGTGGGGCTTTGTATTAGATTTTATACTTTCCCTGTCAACTACATTTTTATACACTTGGCACTAAAAAAAAAAATGAAAAATCCATGATGAAGTTAAAACCAGAAAAAACAATTAGCGTTATGTCCTCTTTCATGGCATGTGTCTATTACATGGATTTCATTCTTCCTCATCACCTATTTACTCTTTGTTGTTCTCCTTTCTACAGGTTATACTGCGCTCACATGTGCATGTGTGTGCACACACACAGGCTGTGATCTGATATGTGGGAGAACATGCTTTTATTTTTCTTTCTGAGATTGTGACACTTTGCTCAATATACACTTTAAGTCTATCCATCTTTCTGAGAACTTTGTGATTTCATTTTTCTTTAGAGCTGACAAGTATCCTTTGTTATAAATATCAAGTTTCCCCGTTCATTCACCTGTTGATGAACAGCTAGGTTGGTTCTATTTCCTTGCTCTACAGAATAAAGTGGTAATACACATGGTGCATGTATCTCTGTCATAGGGTATGGAATTCTCTGGGTGTGTGCCTAGGGGTGAAGTCGTCGGGCCTTGTGACATACCAGACAATTGGGAAACAGTGTAAAATCACCTCAGATAGCCAATGCGGTTCTAAAGAGTAAGAACCCTGCTGAGGACTTGACAATACCTGATCTCAAATTATACTACAGAGCTATAGTGATAAAGGCAGCCTGGTCCTGGCATAGGAATAGACAGACAGACCAATGGGATAGAACAGAGGACCCAAAAATAAATAACAAAGCTGTGCCCACCTGTTTTTTGACAAAGGAGGCCAAAACATACACCGGAAAAAAAGACAGACTATTCAACAAATGGTGCTGACAGAACTAGATATCCACCTGCAAAGAATAAAATTTGATTCTTCCACCTTCTACAAAAATCAGTTCAAAATGGATCAGAGATCTTAGTTTAAAACCTGGAATGCTGAAACTGCCAGAAAGCATAAAAAGTCTAGTCAAGATGTTAGGGTAGGCAGGAACTCTCTGAGTAGAACTTCAGCAGCACAGGAACCAGCCCCACATATCTACAGACGGGCAACATGAAAATCAAGGTTCTGTTCAACAGAGGATGCCATCAAGGGCATACGGACAGCCCACAGCATGGGAGAGCAGGCCCCATCAGAGGGCCCAAGGACAGCCCACAGCATGGGAGAGCAGACCTCATCAGAGGGCACATGGGCAGCCCACAGTGTGGGAGAGCAGACACCATCAGAGGGCACATGGACAGCCCACAGCATAGAACGGACCCCATCAGAGGGCACACGGACAGCCCACAGCATGGGAGAGCAGACCTCATCAGAGGGCACACGGACAGCCCACAGCATGGGAGAGCAGACCTCATCAGAGGGCACACGGACAGCCCACAGCATAGGAGAACGGACCCCATCAGAGGGCACACGGACAGCCCACAGCATGGGAGAGCAGCTTTACCAACTACTCTTCAGCCAGGGGCTGATGCTCAGAATTTACAAAGGTTTGCAGAAACTAAACACCAAGGAACTGAAACTGCCAGTTAACAAATGGGTTAATGGATGGAATAGCCATTTTCAAAGAAACATAAATGGCCAATAACTATTTAAAAGGGTGTTCAGTATCCCTACCCATTGGGAAAATGCAAATTAAAAACTACTTTGAGATACCACCTTACTTCAGTCAGACTGGTTGTCATCAAACACCTGACAGCAAATGTTGGAGAGACGTGGAGAGAGAGGGATCCTTGTTCACTGCTGGCAGTGATGCAAATATGACATCTTCAAAGACGCCAATACTTAATCTGGTGGGCTCTTACTCTGTTAGTGTCCCAAATCTCTTTGCTGAGGCGTTGTCTAGCCTAAGTGGCATTATATAGCTGTTTTACTCTATTTTCCTGCCTCTAAATCCTCTTGTAAGCTGAAAAGACTTAGAGGCAAAAAAGAAAGCAGCCAGAATTTCCCTTGAGTGGTTAGGCATCTGTTTCTCAGATCAGAGTTTGCCTTCACTCATTCCATCGAATTATATAATCTACTCTCAATGAGCTGTAGGTGAATCAAAACGGGAACCAGAACTGGACACATATTAATTTACCAAGATAACAAAGCCCTGTCCGGCTTGCAGTGGGTAACCAATAAGGTTTTGTATTACTCATTCATTGGTGGCTAGTCTGCTTTCTGTCTGAATTTCCCTACTTGGGTTGTCAAATCCTTTGCTATGGTATGGGGTCACTTATGAGGTGTGTTCTGGTCCAGGCAATGAAGCACACAGTGCCAAGAGTACTAGGTGCCTGTGAGGTAAGAGGGGTGATACATTCTCCCTGTCAAATTGGATCGCCTGGGAGGGCCTTTAACAATGTGTTGTCTGTTCTCCAGTTCTTTTCTGTTCTGTGTCTGTGGAAATTCAAGTGTGAAAGCTGGCCCTGAAGGTTTGGGGCACAGTTTTGATAGAGACAGGGGTCTCTTTTTCAAGATAAGATGATAGAGAATTTTAGACTCCTGGTTATCCTTGTGTTGCAAGCCACTAACAGGACGACTGTTTCCAGTTCCACCCCAACAAACAACAAACAAACAAATAAAATTACTCAATCTCTTTGCAAGGAAATGGAACCAATAGAAACTGGGTACAGGCCCAACAGTCAGTTTTGTGCACTTTATCTGGGCAATGAAGAAATAAGGTAATGTGTCCTCCAGACAGATAGACAGGCTTTAAGTTGTGGAATGTTTGTGGAGAAAAGTTTTAAAGCAAGGCTACTCATGTCTGTTGATGTGAAGACAAGAGGTGCTGCCTAAGTTCTCTCAGATACTGGCCCTGTCTGCTAGCATTCGGATTCTAGAATCAGACGTGCTATTTCTCGATGCTCGGGCAGGTCTGTTACAAGGTGAAAATTGAGATATTCCACAGTAATTAAAGCCAATGGAAATGTCTTAGCCCAGAGAACATTCAGAATCTCATGGAGCAGTGGTGGTGTACGCCTTTAATCCCAGTACTCAGGAGGCAGAGGCAGGTGGGTCTTTGTGAGTTTGAGGCCAGCCTGGTCAACAGAGCGAGTTCCAGACAGGCTCCAAAGCTACACAGAGAAACCCTGTCTCAAAAACCCTAAATAAATAAACAGAATTTCACTTTTCTCTGTTTTCCCTGGATATCGGGGGAGCATTGTGGGCAATGCTTCCTAGTAGCTGAGAAGTAGCAAAAAGGTCAGGGCACATTAGAACTCAAGGGCAGAATGTGCTTCTATGAGCATTTTAGGTGCAAAAAGAGGCCCAGAGTTTGGTGCTAGCAGTTTTTAGTAGCTTTGTAACTACATATAAGACTTGAACGGCATTCTATGCTGAAAGTTGCCCACTGTCACCCTCATGCTTATTGCATCCAGGCCTCTCCCACTGCCTCTCTCCTGAGTCCTGATCTAATGGTTAGTATTCTTCAGTGGCCATTTTGAATCTCTCTGGGGGAGGAGTCTCTTGGGTGCTAAGGTCTTAGCAGAAAATGTGTATCTTACACGGGGATCAGCCCTGCATTTTAAGCACCTTTTGGAATGAGTTCTGCCCTTTATGATGCTCACCCACCTTAGGATGTATTGGAGCACTTCATTGTCCATTATCCCGCTGCCTGGGGTCAGATTGAGAGCCCAACCAGAGCCCAAGCATTCAGAAATGGACCATTCTGAAAGTGAATCCTCTCCGCCTAGTAACAGTGACTCTCACACCTGCTAACAAGATCTACTGAGCACCATGACTCCTGCTGTCTAGGGCAGTTTTGCTTTAGGTCACAATCTGTTACCTACCCTGACATTTTCCCACTATGTCTTTAAGATTTGACCCAACCAATAAGCTGGATTTTGGCTTCAAGATCAGTTATCGGTCATCACCAGCTTCTCCTCCGGGTAATGGCAGAGTGCCAGCATCTCGGGTGTGACAACAGTGAGTAGGAATGTGTGAAAGATTAACGTGATCGATCCCATATCAGACTAAGCATGCACCGCAGGTTTAAAGGTGACCCTAGAACGGTGTGATTTCAATACAAGGTGAGCGGTTTCTACAAGTAAAGAGAGAGTGTCATAAACCCGTGGCCCCTTGTGTTGCTTAGGAAACTGAGTCAGAACACTTAAGCTTGTCCAGATTTATCTCACATAAGCAGGCAGAAAGATGTTTGGTAACCAAGAAATCCAAGAACCAGATGTTGACGAGCTCAGCCCTGCTGCCTTAGCATAACCCAGCTATTCTCTTAGCGCGTGAGGAACTAGTTCTATTCTGGTTACATTTAATTTACCGAGCTTTTATGGGGGACAATGGCTTAGAATGACAGTTGTTTTCTTTTACTGAAGAAGTTAGTCCCTTAACATCTAGTGTGATCATTGATATATTCAGTAATTTCTGCTTCCTGTACTGTACTTTCTAAGTGTCCTGAGTGTTGTACTTCATTTGCAGTTTACTAGTTACTTTTTGCTGTTACAGAATATCTGACAGGCAGAGCCTAAGAGAGGAGGGACTTATTGGGGGTTGTGGTTTCATGGTGATGAGAGCTTCTATATGACATAACATATAGTAAGTCGGGAGAGAGGAATAGACTGGGCACCAGGCATAACCTTCAAAAGCACATCCCAGGTGACCAACTTGTTTCATCCCTTCTCCCTAATGTTTCTGAACTTCCCTAAAGACCTCTAGCTACAGATCCCCACCTGAGCCTATGGTGGGCATTTACATTCAACCACTGGAGGAGTTTTAGTTCACTTTTTACATTTTATTTTTCTGATTCTGCTAAAGGTTCTTACTGGCATTCTTAACAAATTCTAGTGTTAACCACTTCACCAACCCTCCAAGTAATACGCCATTATTTCGTACTTCACTATGCCCTGCTCCATGGCTCTCAGGTTATCATCGCTATTATTGTCTTATGCAGGCAGTGGTAGCTTAGATTTATCTACATCTTTCTCGTTCATCTTGCTTGTCTTTAGTTCTTCTATCACAGACCTCTGGGAACTTGTTCTCTTCTTGTAGCAGATCCTCTGATTCTTAGGAGCTAGTCTAAACCAATTTCTTCTGGATAATTTGTGGTTTTCACTTTGGCTGCTGTTAGACTCTGTCTCCTCACCCGCCCCCTTTTCCTTCTTGTCTGAGTGAAACCTGTTTAAGTTATTTAGGGTTCTTCAGGGATTTCTGATATGAGGATTTTTGTCATCATCCTTATGTAATTGAATATTGTTTCTTCCCTAAATTCTGTTTCTTCTGACCTTGCTAGAGTGGCATTAAACATTCTTTCTCTGCCTTCTGTTTCTATTTGATCCCTTTATATTTTTTTCTTTACTTCACTCTGAGTAATTTCTTCAGAACTATTTTCAAATTTATTAATTCCTTCTTCAGTCATACGTGACCTTCTGCTTACTCTCTCTACTTCTGAATTCAGTGGCATATTTTAAATTTCTAGATACGCTATTTATGAGATAAGCCCATTCATGCTTTGAGTACATGCTTCTTGCTCTAAACGGGGAACCTCGTTCCTCACATTCTTCTTTTTTCAGCTACTCTCTCTGGTGCTGGTTTCTGCTCAACTCTGTCAGTTATGGTGATTCGTAAAGTTCTCATTTACTCATATGTAAATCCATGGAGGCCTAGATTGCAAGTGTGCCCCTCTATTCCAGGTGTGCCCCCTCGAATTTGCACTCATTTCTACCAGTCATATGGCAGTGTTCTGAGTTTTCACCTTAGAATTTTCACTACCAAGAATAGGCATGGTTTTGCTGTTGTGTACAGGCCAAGGTGAACTGGGCGCATTTTCCTGTTGGGGAGCTCTTGGCACTGGTGAGTGTTAGATTTTCATGGGACCTCTTACTCCAGGTCCCTACATCCTTCTGCAGTAAGCTAAAGGCCCTCCCAGCAACTCTGTAGATAGCTCTCAGTGATGCTTCTTAGCCTCTGAAGAGTTTCTCAAATGTCTGTTCATGATTTTAGAGGGATATTTTTAAAAGTACCCAGAATGTTTGGGTGTGTCTATCTTAGGAGTTTTTCCCTCTTACTTGAATACCTAAAATAGACATACTCTTGATATGATAGGTTCATACTTTAATTTTTTTTATTTTTAGTCTTTTGTGACCATTGGATATGAACAAAGCTCTTATTGTAGAAGATTTTTCTTTAATTACATTGGAGAATCTGTATACTGAAGCATAACCCTGATGTCACAAACTCAGGGTTCAGAACAGGGTGTCTACAGCAAGTGAAAACTGGGTAAAAAAAAAAGGGGGGGAGGAATCTGAGGGGTTGAGCAAATTGATTCACGCATGTTTCCTCTGCATGTCTCTTTATTTTTTAGGCAAAGAAGAAGGGCCTTTCCTCACAGGGTTTCGGTTTATATACACATACAGACATAGCTAGCAGTTCCATAGGCAACAACAATGGTGCCAAACATGCATTTCACAGGATCACAAAAATGGGTAAATCTGACAAGGACGCATGGCTGTGAAGCTCCCTGGGAGACACCAGGAGGATTAATTAAGAATGGGACTTTAAATCAATACAAAATTCTAAGAAGAGTTGTTTGTGCACTAACTATATTTCTTAAATGTAACTAGTTAAGCTAGCCGTCTACTATTAATAATTGTAGAGAAAAGCCCAGCAGCGCTATTGCACTTTCTGAGTGCAAGTCGGATATGCCAACTAAGAGGAGGTAACCGAGCTACGTGGCAGAACATAGATTAAAAAATATAGGTTATTTAAGTTATAAGAGCTAGTTGGGGAAAGGCATAAGCTAAAGCATAAAGCATAAGACTTATTAAAAATAAGCCTTTGGGTCATTATTTGTGGACTGGCAGTCCAAAGAGAGTCTGATAAGAAAGCTGGCTACAACTGGAGGTAATAAAAGGGAACCTGCTGAAGTCTAAAAGCTTCTCTTTACAGCAAAATTCTCTATGTGTCTGTGTGTGTCTCTCTCTTTGTGTTTATTATACTTAGGTGATGATGGAAGTTATAAAATAATTCCACACTAGTTCAGAATTACATATAGTAAAGACTTATTTATTTAGGGGAGACTCACAGATCTCTGTCCTAGATCACAGTCCTCTGCACGAATGGGGAACAGGAACCCAGTCTCGCAGCGGGAAGCAAGAGAGCGAGCACACGCTTTACAGCTGCATTCATAGTGTAAGAGAGCATGCCCAAGTGGGCTGGTATCTTAAAGACTATTGGCCAAAGGAGCTCCTGCAGCACTTAGGAAGGATCATTCATCATAGAAGGAGCCCTCTGGCCCAATTACCCTCAGAACTTTGCCTGGTCTCTTGATGACCAGACTTAAGGTGTGCTGTGCCTAGTGGCTATTCCCAACTCATATCTATATATATTTTTTCAAGGCAATAAGGAACTTGGGAACCTGTTAACCAAATGTTAGCTGCCTAATCCTGTTTCACTGTTCTTCAGGGAAGTAGCTAATCTTCTTGATGACAAGCGGACATTACCACAAGGATAGAAAGTCCTGGGTACCTGGGGTTGGAGCTCAGTGACAGAGTTTGCCCAGCGCTTGGCTAACACTACAGGAAAGAAAGAAAAACAAAACTATGAAAAGAAGCAAAGCTTTGTGTATAAACAAAGCATCATGGCTGCTGAGTGTAGCACAGCTGCGGTTTTGTTAAAATCAAGTAGCAATAAGTTTGAGTTTATTGATAAATGATGGGGTCTACTGTATGCTTCTCTTAGGCCCCTCTTTTTAAAAGCAAACAAACACTCTATCTACTGTTTTATAATGGAGGAATATCTTTGAAAAATGTAGCACTTGTCTTTCATGTAAATAAGCCTCTTTTCCAATCTAGGTCAAATGTCATTTTTCATCATTGTTGATACCTGGCTTCTTTAGGAGCATAACAAGGCTGGGAGCAGTGCTGAAGGTGTCTTTTGATGGCTAAGTGTAAATGGGGATTGCTCATTCGTTTCCTGACTGCCCAGACCCAAACAATCACAAAGAAACTATATTAATTACAACTGTTTGGCTTATTAGGTAGCTCAGGATCTTATTAACTAACTCTTACATCTTAAATTAATCCATTTCTATTAGTCAGTATATCACCATGAGTGTGGGGCCTACCAGTAAGGTTCCGGCATCTGTCTCCTTCAGCAACTACATGGCATCTTTTTGACTCTACCTATTCTCTCTCTATATCTCTTCCAGCCTGGCTTTATTCTGCTAAGCCATTGGCCAAAACAGCTTTATTTATTATCCAATAAAAGCAACACATCTACAGAGGGACATCCCACATCAGCTATGTTTGTGTGACAAAAAAGAAAATTGAACTTGATTTATTTCCTGCGTTTTCTCTGCATGTCCGTGGAAAGCCCTCTTGGCCTATGCTCCCTGTCCCACGTTGGCCTCTGGGAGAGTTTGACAATGGAGTAAAACAGCCAGGTGTTGACATAAATAATGGATATTTTGTGGGTTTAGTAAATATTTCTACTGACTGGAATTCATCTGTATCTATAACTTGTCTTTAAGCGACAGTATACAGCCAGTATAGTTTTCTTCACTTGAGCCTATGACCCCTCTCTTTACAGTCCCCTAAGACAAAGATGAGTGAGCAAGTAGGTTATTTGGAAGTGATCCCATTAAGCTGGCGTGAGAGACTAAAGGAGCTGAACGAGGCCCAGGGGAAAAATATTAAGATCTCTTGTGGAGTTTTTGGTTGTATGGGTGACTGTTACCCAGTCTTTTATGGGATAGTTTCAATTTTTCTCAGCTCTCTTTGCCTAAGAAGCAAGGCAGGGAAACATTTATGCATTAGCTTCTGCCTCCTGTTGGCTAAACCTGGCCACTTGAGGCATTACAGGGATTTATAGCACTCTTTGTGGCAGGTAACAGTTGTCCCACAAAATGCAGTGAAGACAGTTGTGACTCAGCTGAATTCTGAGCACACAGTATGCCTTTGGTGACTACTTACTGCCTTGGAAATCACATCTGTGACGATAGAAATCACACATCATTCCCATTTTCACAGGCCTGCCAAAGAGACAAATGGGCTATGTTTTATTTTCTGATACTTTAAACAAAACATTCTGCTGACTAGAGATGGTATGCAGCCCTCTTCTGACAGGATTTGCACACCCGTGTCTGAAAGTTTCAGTCAAGTACTAATAAATAGGTATTGCATGTGGCCATTCCCTAAAGAATGGAGCTACTTTGGAATGTTCAACCCCGAGTCTCCAGATATTTTGGAATATATATAGGTTCATAAATAAACTTGTAAAAATAATACAAAGAGTACCCCCATATCCTTATTCAGTTTTTCCTCATATTCGTATGTATTCAGCAGGATAAGGATATTAACACTGATACCATACTTTAACCTACAAATCTTATTCAGATTTTTAACAGTTTCCCCAGTAAAGTACCATGTCTTCAATGCTTTTGATTGGCACTTTGAATACTCTCCATTCTTTCTGTGTTAGCTACAAATATTCTGTCCCACTGGTCCCCATGGACTGGGTTTTTTCTGCCCACACGTCCCCGAAGCCACTTATGGAATAATCATCCTGAGGCTTAATATTAATTACATACTCTTTGGCCTATTAGCTCAGGCTTCTTATTACCTAACTTTTACATCTTAAATTAACCCATTTCTATTATTTTATATTTTACCACGAGACCTGTGGTTTGTTACCTCTCGCTTCTTGGCCGGCTACATGGCATCTGCCTGACTCCACCTTCTTTCTCCCTGCATTCAGTTTAATTTTCCCACCTAGCTATATTCTGCCCTGCCATAGGCCAAAGAAGCTTCTTTATTAACCATTGGTAATAAAACATATTCACAGCATACAGAGGGGAATCCCACATCACTGTGTGTGTCATGACCTTAATGCTTTTGGAGGTCATTGTTTGCTGCCTCATAGGCTCTCCATCTACTGGGGTTTGTGTGGCATTATCCCATGATTAGAATAACATTAGACTGTTTTTATTTTTCAAATATACCAGAGATGTCACCTTGTGCCCTTACTCCAGGTTCAGTGTCTGGGAATAGCTGCTTTCAGAATGTCTTCCCATAGGTGATGCTTCCTTTGATCTCTTTGAGCTGGTATTTTGGACTTCTGCACTGTTAGGTGACTGTGTCCCCCTTTGTAAGCAATGGGTACTTAAAGACTAGTGACCTATTCTGTTTCTCAGAATATTTCAGCCCGCATTTTTATCACTCATTGCTAGTTATTTGTAATATTTGCTAGTTATTTGTAATTCAAGAGATTTGCTTGATGATAATCTGCTTCTATTATTTCTTCATTTTTTAGTTAAAATGCTAATTTATTTAGGTTAATGGGCAGAAGTTGTGATTGTAATTGGACTGTTACTCAAAGTGTTCAGCCCTTGCTGTTGGGTGTAGTGGCATTTGAATTGCATTTTAATGAATAAAGACTGCCTGAAGATCTGAGAGTAAAACAGTCCCACTGGTCAGCCTTACAGACCAGATTATGGTAACACACACCTTTATTCTCCGTAGCCATAATGACACACACCTTTAATCCCAGTAGCCACACTAGTTGCCACAGAAACCAGGCAGTGCATGCTTTTAATCAAGGTCGTGCACACCTTTAATCCCAGCCCTAGAGAGGATTATAAAATGGGAGGAAACAGCTCTCAACACAGTCTCATTCTGAGATTCCTGGAGGCAGGATCACCATTCAGACTGAGATCAAGGTAAGAGCCAGTGGCTGACTGTTTTGCTTTTTGGATGTTCAGGTTGAACCCCAATTTCTGACCCTGAGTTTTTATTAATCGTGCTTCAGTTGGGAGCATCTCTGAGTTAGCACCTTTGTCCTTTGAATATTCCTTTCTTACTTTGAACATTTCCTTTCTGGTATCATGTCCTGTTCTGGGACTGGAATCAATCCTTTTTCCAGTGAGATTTGATTCTGTTTGTTAGAGAATTTTTCTTTTTTGTTTTGTTTTGATACTATGTAACCTTAGCTAACCTAGAACTCACTTGGGGTCCAGCCTAGCTTTAAACTCACAGAGATCTGTCTGTTTTTGCTTCCCAAGTGCTGGCACTGAGAGTGTCCTTCACCACCCTATCCTGAGAGCTCTTCCAGCCATGTTCACTGCTTCTAGGCTGTTGTGGTTTGAACTGAATGTCCCCCATAGTCTTGTGTTTTGAATGCTTTGTCACCAGACTGTGGCACTACTCTGGTGAAGTTGGAAAACTTTGGGAAGGGGAGCCTCGCTGGAGCAGTCAACCACTATGAGTGGGGTCCTGAGGGTCCTGAGAGTATCTTGTCCCTGCCCCCCGTTCTGTCTCACTTTCTGTTCCTTGGCAACTGTGATGTGAGCTGTTGACATGCTCTCTCCACTGTGTTGTTCTTCCGAGCTTGTGGGGACAAACAACAACTGGACTGAGATCTCCGAAACTGTGGGTCCAAACAAAAGTGTGCTCCTCTGAGATTTTTCCTCAGGCATTCCGGCCACAGCGACACAAAAATCAGTAAGACATAGATCCTCACAGGATAGAGAATTTGGCAGTACACAGGTGTGTATCAAACACACACATTCACACATGCACAGTTTTAAAAGCATTTTTATGGTAGTCACAATACTTGAGATCACTCTTTTCTCCTTCATGATATTATTTACCTATAGTGCAGTTAAATTCATTTGCTGCTGTTTATTCCACTATGAGTTTCCCCCAAATCCTATATCATTGCTGTCATTTATTTATTTGAGTATGGGAAACATTACATGCCTTTTCTCCTTGTTTATTGGAGACAGGGTCTCAACTGTGTAGCACAGGATGACCCCAAACTTGCAAATATAGCTGTGATGGTTCATATTGATGGTCAGCTTGATAGGATCTAGAATCTTCTAGGAGACATGTCTCTGGCATGTCTATGAGGGGTTTTCTATAGTGATCTAATGAAGATGAGGAGACCCACCCTGCATATGGGTGGTCCCTACCCATGAGCTAGGGTCCTACAATGAATAAACTGGAGAGAACAAAATGAGCACTAGCGCTCATCTCTCTGCTGCCTGAATGTTCCTGGCTCTGCCTGACCGTGCCTGGCTGTGCCTGGCTGTGCCTGGCTGTGCCTGGCTCTGCCTGACCGTGCCTGACCGTGCCTGGCTGTGCCTGACCGTGCCTGACCGTGCTTGGCTGTGCCTGACCGTGCCTGACCATGCCTGACCGTGCTTGGCTGTGCCTGGCTGTGCCTGACCATGCCTGACCGTGCTTGGCTGTGCCTGGCTGTGCCTGGCTCTGCCTGACCGTGCCTGGCCGTGCCTGGCCGTGCCTGGCCGTGCCTGGCCGTGCCTGGCCGTGCCTGGCTGTGCCTGACCGTGCCTGACCGTGCCTGACCGTGCCTGACTCTGCCTGGCTGGATTCTCAAACTGTGAGCCCAAACAAACCCTTTCTTAAGTTGCTTTTGTCAGGTATTTTGCCCTGTGCTGAGAAAGAAACTGGCACCTAAGACTGATACTGGGAAGCGGAATCCTTGCTGTGCTAACCTGACCGTGTGGCTCCAGTGCTCTTGGAACTGGTTTGTAAGAGGAATGCGGAAGAGTTTGCAGCTGCAGCAAGCAGAGCTCAGTGAGGCAGTCTGCTGGGGGTTTGGAAGGTGAAAATGCTGAGAGAAATATCGACTGTGGAGGCTAGCCTATATACTGGCCATTCCAGCTAGGCGTTGGCAAAGAATATGGCTTTATTTTCCCATGAGACCTTGGTTGAAGCTGAATTTAAAAGTGATTGGATTGATGAAAAGGTGTGAAGACCACCATTGTATGGGCTGGGGCACAGACTGCATGAGGAGGAGGAGCACCAGCATTTATTCCGCTACTCTTCCAGACCATGGATGTAATGGATTTAATGTGACCCAGTTGCCCCAGCCTCCTGCTGCCCTGGCCTTCACCATGACTTTCCCTTGAACTTTAGTCAAAGTCATATTTCCCTTCCTTAATTTCCTTTTTTCAGCTGGGATTACAGGCACGTACCACCAGGCCTGGTTCTGTGCAGTAGAATTTGTATTCCCTGATTGAAGAGAGACACTAAAAATTAATCCCATGTTAGCTCAGAATTAAATATAATAAAGAGTTATTTATTTAGGGGGAGACTCACAGATCACAGTCCTCTGCTGGAACAGGGAATCCAGCAGCAGGAAGAGAGAGGTAGCCTGTGCTTTACATTGGCATTTGTAGTATAAAAGGCCACGCCCAAGTGGGCCGGTAACTTAAAGGCTACTGGCTGAAGGATTTCTTACAGCATCTGAACACTACAGGTGTTGGACATTTTCTCAAAGTATTTATTGACCATTTGTGTCTCTCATTTTAAAGATCCTCTATGGTTTAGTATTCTGCTTGCTTGTTGAAATATTTTCATGCTCCTTTGCATATTAGAGATATCAAGTCCCTGTTGTAAAGTTGACAACAAATTTTCCCCATTTTGTAAGCTGTCTTTCACTCTCATGATTTGCCCTACAAATTTGCCCTTCAGTTTTGTGTAATCCCGTTTGTCAATATCGGAATTATTTCCTGTGCTGCTGTAGTCTTTTCAGAGAGTCCTTGCCTATGCCTGTATCCTGGGTGTGTTACCTGTGTTTGCTTCTGGCTGTTTCATAGCTTGGGGGTCTTACATTATTACTTTCACCTATTTAGAACTGATTTTTGTGCCAAGTGTGAGAGATCTCATTTCCTTCTTCTGTGGTGGATTGCCAGTTCCCCAGCACCATTAGTTAAATTAAGCTGCTCTTTTAATGTGTAGTTTTGACCCTTTGTCAAAGTGTAGGTGACTGTAGGTGGCTGGATGCATGTGGCTGTAGGTGACTGCAGGCGTGTGGATTTATTTCTAGGTCCCTTATTCTATTCTACCATCATGCCTGCCTGTTGTGTGCTGATTATGTTATTAAGGATCTAGAGTATAACCTGAGATTAGATACTGTGATATTTCCAGCATTTTTCTTCCTGCTCTGGCTATTTGGAGTCTTTGAAACTTCCATATGAATCTTAGGATTATCTTCTACTTCTATGAAGAATGTCATTAGCATTTTTATAGGAATTGCATTGAACCTGTAGACTGCTTTTGATAATATGTTTTTGCAATATTAATTCTGCCTATTCATAAGTGGGGCGGGGCTTCCCATCTTTAATGTCCCTTTCATTTCTTTATTCAGTCTTACAGCTTTCACTGTAGGTGTATTTTAACTCCACTAGGTTTATTTCTGGGTTATTTATTTGTTTATTATTTCTGAAGTTGTTGTGAATGAATTTTCCCATCTAATTTCTTTCTTGGAAAGTTTATTATTAGTATAAGGAAAGCTGCTGATTTTTGGATGTTGATTTTTGTAGCCTACTGCTTTGCTGAAAATATTTATAGGTTATTTATAGGTTTTAAGAGTTTTTCACTGTTTTCCTTCCTTCCTTCCTTTTTTCTTTCCTCTTCCTCCTCTTTTAAAAATTTTTTACAGGGTTTCTCTGTGTAGCCCTCACTGTTCTGGAATTAGCTCTGTAGATCAGGCTGTATTCTCAAACTTAGAGCTCCTCATGCCTCTACCTCCTGGGTACTGGGATTAAAGGTAGATTTTAAGGGCTTTCTAGCAGTCTTTAGGGTCTTGTTAGTACTTCTTGGATCATGTCATCTGCAAATAGGGATAATTTTCCTACTTACATTGCTTTTATTTCTTTTTCTTCTTTTTTTGTTGTTTGTTTTTTCAAGACAGGGTTTCTCGCTTTTGGAGTCTGTCCTGAAGTCTCGTATTTTCCATCCCATTTCTACTTTATGAGACAGTTTGAGAAGTGTATCTGCCAGCTCTTCTTAAAGGTCTGGTAGAATTCAGCAGTGAACCATCTGGACTTGGGATTTTCTTTCGGAAAACTTTTTACTTGTTGTCATAGCTTCAATCTCATTGCCCATTATGGATCTACTTAAGTTGCTTATTTATTCCTGACTTAGTTTTAGTAGGTCATGATATTTAGGAATCTATCTAGTCCTTTTGGGTTTTCTAATTTTTGAAGTACAAGTTTTAACAGTTTTCCTTAATGGCTCTTGGGATTTCATTAGAGTCTGTTTGGGGTGCCATCTCCGTCCCACTGCTGCTTCTATTAAACCCAGTCCTCTTTCTCTTTCTCCTAGTTAGATTGGGGAGGGAGGGGTTCACTGATCTTGCTTACCTTCTCAGGAAACTAACTTGTAGTTGGAATTTTCTTTGGGCCATAACCAGCTCCCAAGCAAAGACATGGAGACTTACTATTATTTATGAATGCTTGACCTTAGCTTAGGCTTGTCCCACTGGCTCTTTCAACTTAATTTAACCAGTTTCTAGTCATCTGTGTTTTGCCTCGGGACTTTTTACCTTTCTTTCATTCTGTGTGTCCTACTTTCATGCTTCTGTGTCTGGCTGGCTGGCCACTGGCTTCCCTTTGTCTTTCTTCCTCGAGTCTAAATTCCTCCTCCTCCTTACTGTCGCTGCCTGGAAGTCCTGCCTGTCCCTCTTCCCTTGCTATGGTCCATTCAGCTTTTCATTGGACAAACCAGGTGCTTTAGGCAGGCAAGGGGAAACAACAACACATCTTTACATAATTAGACAAATATTCCACAACAAAACCAACTGCAACACATATTTGCATAGTTAAAAAATTTTGTGCAACACTAACTCTTTGTTCAGTTCTGTGTATTGTGCTTACAGTCTCTGGTTCATTGATTTAGGTCTTAGTCTTTATTATTTTTGGTGTTTATTGCATTTGTGTACAGTTTGTTCTCAATTTCTAAGAACTTGAGGTACATCATTAGGTTATTAATTCGAGATCACTCTGATTTTTAAAGTTATTTAATTTTTAATCATACACATGTGTGCATATCTGTGTATGGCTATGTGCACATGGGTGTCGTGCCTGTAGAAGCCAGAAGAGGGCATCATCTCCCCTAGAGCTGGATTTACAGGCAGTGTGTGTGCCTGGTGCTGGGAACTGAACTTATCCTTTACAAAGGCAACAAGTGCTCTTAACCACTGAATCATCTCTCCAGTGACTCTCATGTTTTTTTAATTAAATATTATGACTATAAAATTGTCTTCTGCCTTAGCTATATCCCAGAGGTTTGGGCAAATTATGATATTTTCATTTGACTCTAGGATTTTAAAAATTGTCTTCCCTGACTGAGTGCTTATTTGGAATGAATTGTTCAAGTATTTGTGTAGTTCCTGTGGTTTCTCCTGCTGTTGACTTCTTGTTTTAATTCATTATGATTAGAGTGGATTGAAGTAATTATCTCACTTCTTTTTCATTCATGAAGTATTGTTAAGCATCGTCTGATTTCCTTCCCGAAGGGTGTACCAATGCTCATTCTCACTATGTAAGATTATTTCCCACAACTGTGCCAATAGAATATGTTGTAATATATATGCTACCCAATAAGTAACAGCTAGTGTTGTAGTGTTCTTTCTGTTTACATATTTCTACCCATCCTGATTTTCATGTATTTAAGGGCCATTGACATATTTTGGAATGATTCATCTATTTATATTGTGTTTTTCTCTGCTAGTATTCAAGCACTCTTTATATAGGATGGATACGTGTGGTGTAATCACACACACCATGTCTATCAGTTGTCTTTTGCCTGTTTATAATGGCTTATTCCCTTTCTCTCTGCTAAATCTTACTTTGTGTGGTCAACTTATCAATAGGGTATTGCCTTTGTCTTTTAAATCTTAGTCTCTACTCCAAGATGGAAGGAATTCATGTTTTCTTTTGAGTGTTTTTTTTAATAATTTTATTTGTTACACTTAAACTTCTGATACACTTCAACTTTATTGTTTTGAGTGGCATGAAACATAGATATATTTTTTTTCTTTTTCTCCAGTGGCCTCTCATTTGTCTTGATACCTGTGCTAGCTAGTCTTATGTCAGCTTGACACACAAACTAGAGTTATCTGATAGGAGGGAGCCTCAGTTGAGAAAATGCCTTCTGTATAAGATCTGGCTGTAGGTCATTTTCTTAATTAGTGATTGATGAGGGAGGACCCAGCCAATTATGGGTAATTCCATCCCTGGGCAAGTGGTCCTGAGTTCCATAAGAAAGCAGACTCAGCAAGTCATGGGAAGCAAGCCAGTAAACAGCACGACTCTGTGGCCTCTGCATCAGCTCCGGCCTCCAGGCTCCTGCCCTGTTTGAGTTCCTGTCCTGACTTCCTTCAGTGATGAACAGCAATGTAGAAATATAAGCCTAACAAACCCTTTCCTCCCTAACTAAGACAATACCCTTTTTTTAAAGCTGGTCTTTAGGTCAGGCATGGTGGTGCATAACCTTAATGCTCACATTCAGGAGGCAGCAGGTGGGATCTGGGTGAGTCCAAGGCCAACCTGAGGTACACAGTGAGTTACAGGCCAGCCGGAGCTATATAGTGAGAACCACCTAAAGAAGGTCATCTTTGCCCCCCGGTCTGAGATGACACTGTTGTATACATACCACATTTCACGGAATTGCCTTTAAATTTCCCTTTTTCCTCTTCTATAATTTGCCAGCGTGCTTTTTCATAGGCTATAGAAAGTGCGGGAGGATTTGATGGCATCTGTTCATTGCCTCCGGCCACAGATGATGCTCCGGTGTCTGTTCCTCAAGAACAGTTAGCTACTGCAGCAGTAATCTTTAAAGCTAGAGAAATTTTCCTTCCGGCCGTGTATTTATGAAACACCGTTACCCAAACTGAACCCACAGCTATGAGACATTCCGCCTGTCTGTTGCATTGTGCAGCCATTAGGACGGGATGGGGCTTTAGCTGGCTCATTAACGTTTACTGTCCTTGGCTCCAGGACGGGTTTCCGAGATTCAGCCGCTGCATCCAGGTGGACAAACCCTAACCCGGTGATAGCTGTTGGAGTGGAAACGTTGGAATGTTGGAACACTTTACTTCTCCTGTGGATCTGCGTTCGGAGACCAAAGTTGCCTAGGAATCATGATGTCCTTGGTTAGCTTCCGAAAGCCCAAGCAAAGTCCAAAGAGTGTCTTCCTGGAATGACTTTTCGCCAGGGTGCGGGGAATTCCATGTAAAGGAGCCTTTCATCCAGATGATGTGATTAAGGGCCGGGCAGGAAGATGAGTAGGGGCCCATGTTCTCACCGCGGGAGGTCAGGGTTAAGTACTTGTTAGTGCCCCGGATGCGGCCTTGCTTACAAAGTAAAGCCCATTTTGGGGGTCTTCAGATTTCAGAGTATAGAGGAAGGGGCAGAGGCATAGTAAGTTTTTGCTTTGATTTTTCTCCTATTTTAATACTGACTCATTTTAAAGTGTTGAAGGTGCCCCACGAAATAAAACTGCAGCTGGCATCTGCCTATGAGACAGACCATGTGGCATCTGTCCTTCTGGGTCTAGGTTATATCATCCAGTATACATTTTTCCAGGTTCATCCATTTTCTTGTAAAGATCATTTTTCCTCACAGCTGAATAAAATTCCCTTGTGCTCATTAACTACATTTCATCATCCGTTCATCAGCTGATAGGCATCTAGCTTGCTTCCTTCTCTTAGCTGTCAGTGATCAGCAATGAACGAACATGTACAGCTATCTCGAGTAGGGTATAGAGTCCTTTGGGTATATAACAGGAAGTGGTATAGCTGGTCAAATGGTAGTTTTGTGTTCAGTATTTTGAGAAACCCCCACACTGATTTCCAAGGTGGTTGCAGTTGTCTCTACTCTACCCATAGTGTATAATAGTTCCACTTCCACATAACCACACCAGCATCTGCTGTTGTTGCTATTTGTGATGGCTAGTTTTCACCATCAACTTAACTAGATCTGGAATTAACTCAAAAGCAAATTGCTGGACACCTGTGCGAGGGATTTTCTTGACCAAATTATATGAAGTGGGATTTACCACCGTAAATATAGGCAGCACCTTCCAGGGGCAGCCCAGATAAAAGACAGAAGACAGAACCTTTGCTTCTGCCCACTTGTTCTCACTCCTGTTGGCAGGTTCATCTCCCTTGCTGCGTTCCGTTGCTGATATTGGGACCTAGCTTTTGCCTTCCAATGTGAAATGAAGGCGGGTGTCTTTCCTGGAATCTTCTGGGCCTTTAGTGCCAGATTGTGACTACTTAGACATCCAGCCATGGGAGCTGAGCAATGGCTAGGTTCTTGCTTGAGATGCTCATTGTTGGACTACCCAGATGGTATTCTGCAAGCCAGTCTAATAAATAACCTAACGCTTATGGTGGTTTGAAGAAGAATGGCCCCACCGACCTATTCGTTTGAATGCTTGGCCCACAGAGAGTGGCACTATTAGGAGCCATGGTCTTGTTGGAGGAAGTGCCACTGTGGGGGAGGGCTTTGAGGTCTCCTATGCTCAAGCTACACCCAGTGTGACACAGAGTCTCCTGCTGCCTGTGGCTCAAGATGTAGAACTCTGAATTTCTTCTCCAGCACCCTGTCTGTCCTCGTGCTGCTATGCTTCCCACCACGGCGATGATGGACTACACCTCTGGAAGTATTAGTGAGCCACCACAGCTAAATGTGGCCATGGCGCCTCTTCACAGCAGTAAAACCCAACCTAAGGCAAGAGGAAATCTTAAAATAGCTTAGTCTGCATTTCCTAAAAACTAAGGGTGCCAAACACCATTTCAAGTGTTTTCTTGCCACCTGCATTTCATGTTTCAAGAACTCTCTGTTTGGTTCTTCAGCCTGTTGTTTAATTGGGTCGTTTGTTGTCTTGGTGTTTAGGGGTTTTTTTAGGTTTTTTTTTAAGTTCTTTGTTTAACAAGGAGAAGGAGTACCTGTGAAAAAGGTAACTAGGAAGCCCAGTAACTAGGAAGAGGCCATGGGGGGGGTGTTTGCCTTAAGTTATATGGGGATAGTAAAAACATAGGTAAAATAAAATTATAGAGGGAGAAAGAAAATCATAGAGGAGAAATACTGTGGATAGAAAGTTTTAAACAAGGCAGGAATGTAGCTTGTATTCTAATTGTTCTTAATAATAAAAACCTCGAGTCAGATATTAGGGGCTGAAAGCTGAGCGATCAGAGAAGCAGAGCAGCCAGTCACTAGAGAGCTCTTACCTCTACCAGTGCTCAGATCAAGAGAGACAAGCCTGTCTATGCATCCTCAGACTGCTGTGGTCTCTATGAAACCTATGTAGTGATAATTTGTTTGTGATGTCACACAATATCACTACCCAGGAGGAGTGGGGGAGATTCACCTGAACAAAGAGAATAAGGAAACCCTATGGAAGGGCCCTGCTCTGCTGGGTTGGGTGGGGCTGCCGCTACAAACAGTGTGTTACTAAATACGGTTCCCGGGTCCAAATGTGGCATACCTCCGCAGGAGTTTGTCGGGGTACACTGGAGGCCCCCTAATACAGGCTCTTGTCAATTGTCTTGGCTACCTAACCAGAAATAAGAGGATAAGACCATATTGTAGAAGACACGACCCACTTTGGTTGTATGATGTAAAGAAAGCAAGTTAAAACGAAGCAGGAATGGCTCTCTCATCTCCACACCTATTGGCTAGCCTTCGAAGGGCCTTAGCCTGGTGTGCAGGCTGCTGAGAGCAAAAGGGATCGGCTCTAAACAAGGCGTTTCCACCACGTCCTTCAAGACTCAGAGAACATTGCGGAAGAGGGGGAAGGCAGAATGTATAATTTCAAAGACAGTGAAGGGCAAGGAAATGCCATCCTTTACATTAGCTAGTAACTGCCCTTGCAATCCTCAACTCTCAGTGACTGTGGTTATTTGCACCGGGCCCACACAAGACCGGCCCAGTCAATCATCAGTCACGGAAGGGTGAGGGGGCCACAAGGCCCTGCCCTTTACCCCTGAACATTAATTGTGTACCCATCTCCCAGCTCACCAGGCTCCAGCTCCGAACCCACGATCACACAGATGGCCCTGGTCACAATCAATGAAACAAAATGAAGACATGAACATAAAAGGAAGATTTGATGGGAGGATGGAAATGGTGATGGGCAGGGATGGTAGGGAGATTTGGGGTCAGGGCACAGTGAGAATGGTCAGTATGCATTGTGCGCATGTGCGAAATCGTCCGAGAACAAATTTAATTAATAATAAAATGCATCTCCCGCAGAGAGGTTATTCATGCTATTGGCCTCTAGAGGGAGCGCGAAGGTTGCAGTTTGTTAAGTAGTAAACTGTCTCAAGAACTCAACATCTCACCTCCTCTGTAACCCATGGAAACCTGTTTCAGCAGGTGGGGCTGTTTTCTTGCAAATAGTCTTAAGGATTTTTTTTTTTTTAAACTCATTTCTCTGTTCTCCCCATCCTTGCCTGGAAATTAGGATAAAGAGGTCTATGAACTCTTTTCTTCTCGATTCTACCAAACAACAACAACAACAAAATGTTAAGGTGCAGGATTCCAAACTAAACCATGAGATATTTTGAATAACTGAAGAGTCCACCCTCCAGGCAGCTTCTATCCTAGAATATGTATGTCTTAAAATCCTTTTATCAGGCCGGGTGGTGGTGGCGCACGCCTTTAATCCCAGCACTCAGGAGGCAGAGGCAGGCGGATCTTTATGAGTTCAAGACCAGCCTGGTCTACAAGAGCTAATTCCAGGACAGGCTCCTTTTATCGGAGCCAGGAGCGCACACCTTTAATCCCAGTACTGGGGCACAGAGGCAGGCAGATCTCTGAGTTTGAGGACAGCCTGGCCTACAAAGCAAGTTCGAGAACGGTCAGAGCTGTTACACAGAGAAACCCTGACTCGCAAAACAAAACAAAATCCTTTGAGTGGGCCTTATTCCTTTCCTGCTTCTTACTTTCCAGGTGGTTCCCAGTAAGCACCTGTAATTCTCTGAAATCAAGATCTAGTTGTAAATACCCTTCTCTTTCCTCCCCCTGGCCAAAGCTAAATTCATGATGGGCATGAGGTAGCTGTGCTGGGATTTAAAATCTTCTGTGAAACCCGAGAGCTTGCCTCCAGGTAGATTTGAGATCTGGTTCAGATTTTGTTTTTACCCTTTTGCGCCAGAGAGTTGATCCACAGAAACTTTGGATGCTCCATAGCCAGAGACTGTCTTCATTCCGCGTAGCCAACGTTAAGGCACTATCTGTAAGCTGCCGGCTCTCAGATTTCCATTCCCTGGTCTCTCTGGGTTGGATTTCAAGTTGTTTAAAACCAGAGCCCCTGTGTTGCTCGCATTAGCCTGTTTCTGCCCTCAGTCCCCTCCAGAAAGTGGCCCACCATGTGTTTATCACTCCTGTGAGTTTCCTTCATACTGACTACCGTCAGGTGCATTGGCCAAGTCTGGAGGTTCTGCTCGGGAAATATTTCTTTATCTGTTTCCTTCTCCCCTTTCCTGCTCTCTACTCTACTCTGATAATAGCAAGCTACAGCTGTCTCACCCAGAACATCCGGATAGTTTCCCGCAGGAGCAATGATGGCTGTGATTTGGAAAACGCAATATGCTTTTTTTCTCTTTTTCCTGATTCTGTCTTCAAAAATGCAAGCAGAAAAAAAAGTGAAGATTTGATTTATGACATTAAAAAAATAGAGTTTTGCAGGAAGACAAGAGGATTTAGAGCTTGCTTTTGAGGGAGACAATAGATTTTATAAATGTTTTTGGTTTCCATTCACACAGCAAGGATTAGCCTGAAAGATTACAAATTTCTACCATAAAATAGGAAATGTGTATTATACCAGTGCTCAGTGGTAAGACTGTGGTTCAGAAGTGGATGGCTATGACCCTGGAGCCTGCCCTTCAGCCTGACAAGCCATCGGAGGTGGGAGAGGAAAGGGGAACACGGTTTGTGGATGTCTCACTTTCCCTTCAGGCTGTAGTCTGAGGATAGGCAGGAAAGTGGAGGAGAAGTTCCCTCTTAGGTATCAGGCTGGTCACCAGGAGGCCAGCTAGGGGACCTTGTTGGCCACCCTAAAAGGTGATGAGATGACATAAGCTCAGAGATGTCAGAAAGAATGACAGTTTAATCATGTCCCTCCACCCTTCTCTTTTACCCTAGCTGGAATTGAGAGCCACCAGTTCCCCAGTGGGCCTGTTGACATGGGGGGGTATAGAGGCCTGTAAAGCCTGTGAAAGCCTGGTGTGGGAGGGCCTTCTGTCTGTGTGTTGCTTTTATTGGTTAATGAATAAAGAAACTGCTTTGGCCTATAACAAAGCAGAATTTAGCTAGGCCAGGACACACACACACACACACACTAAACTGAATGCTGGGCAAAAGAAGGCAGAGTCAGGAGAAGCCATGTAGCCCCGCAAAGACAGACACAGGAACTTTACCCGGTAAGCCATAACCTTGTGGTGATACACAGATTAATAGAAATGGGTTAATAAAGATATTGAGTTAGCCAGAAATATGCTTAAGCAATTAGCCAAACAGTATTGCAAATAATATGGTTTCTGTGTGATTACTTTGGGGTTGAGCAGCTGGGAACAAACAAGCAGCCTCCATACAACAAGAGCTGAAGGGAGGGAGGCAGTCGGAGACCTACAAGGACCCATGCAGCTGAGTGGGTGGGCGGGCAATAATGTTTACCAGTTGCAATCTCAGCCATCTCCCCTAATGACACCACTGAGGCCTAGCAACAAGGGGGACAAAGAACACAGCTCTGGAGCCAGAGGACCCTGTGTGGTTTTGAGGACTCTGCTCCTATATCCAAGAGCCATCCCAGCCTTAGGGACAGAGCTGTGTTAAACACATTTCCCCCAGGGGTGATTAGACTGTTAGCCTGACCTGAGGGCTCTCCCCTGACCTTTTTGTCTCCTTGGACTGTGGAGGGGCTAGTGAGCAAGAGCAGATCTAGGCAAGTCTGGGTGGATTTCTGGGGTAAGTTTGTTACACCCCGATTCCTGTTCACCCTTAACTTCATAGGGCACACACTCCACACATCAGGCACAAGACTTTTAACAGTGTGGGAATCTGATCGAATCTCCCACCCCAGCCTTAAGCCCTTCCAGCTGGACACTGAACGAAACACCATCAAGGCATCCGGAGACCTGCACTGAGCCCGGCTTCCTATTGCCTTCATCCTACGGCTCTGCTTGCTAATTCCGAATCCCATCTCATATTCCTTCCAAGAGGGTTTAACGCTCCATAAAATCTGGAAATTCTTACAGGCCATGAAATTTAGGACCTGTGGGAAAGATAATGGTGTCAGTGATGATGAGGTGACAATGACTATTGTGATGATGGTATCAGTGATGGAGAGGATGGTGGTGATGACGGGAAGATAACAAAGGTGGGAATAATGATGACGGTGGTTGTGATGATGGTGATGATGGCAGTCATGACAAGGGTGGCTGGATGGCAGAGATGACGGTGATGGCGATGATGATGGTAATGACAAGAATGGCGGTATTGTCAACAATATTCATTTCTCCAGGGAGAGCTGAAGGTAAATCCCATCTTCCCATCGCTCTTTCCTGTCTGCTTTCCCATTTCACTTGTACCACCTGCCGTGAGATGTGCGTTATCATCCTTCCCGGTTTGGAGAAGGGGCCTGAAGCCAATGCAGTTTCCCAACAATTTCCAAAGAGAAGCCGCCATAAGCACTTAACTAACTCACTCTTTAGACTTCTGTATTGGTGAAAATCAGCTATGGGCATTTTAGTGGCATAAGAACCACTGATTTTTCAAGCTTAAAATAAAAGCACATTTTCTTCATACCAAATTATTTCTAAGCCTCTGAGAGAGAAAAAGTTGAAGTAGGTTACCTTGGAGGTATTTCAATTTTGCTGTTACCAGTGTTAACTCTTAGGTGGTGAAGCAGAAATACAGATGAAGGCATCGAGTACATTCTGCTTGTTTTATTGAATGAAAGTTCAAAATATTGTCCCCTGGCTTAGCCAGTCTGTAGCAGTTTAGCTCAGCCTGTGGGAAGAGAGAGTGGTGGTGGTTGGGGGGGAGGGAGTGGCCCCCACCCCAGCTCAATTCCCATCTTGCATGGTCATGATTTAGATACATAGCAATAGTTCCTGCAAGACAGCCCATGTGCAATATGTAGCATGATTCTAAGGCCCTGACAAAGTTCCTCTAGCAGTGTGGTTCCCAATCTTCCTAATGCTGCGACCTTTAATACAGTTCTTCATGTTGTGGTGATCTTCCAACCATAAAATTATTTTTGTTGCTGCTTCATAACTGTAATTTTGCTACTGTTATGAATGTAATATAAATACCTGAAATGCAACTACCACCCCCTCTCGTCCCTGCTGTGAAAGGCTTGATCACCCCCACAGGGGTCACAGCTCATAGGTTGAGAAATGTTGCTCTAACCATTCCTTCCTTTTGCCCTCAGGCTTAGGGGTGCTGCCTCCTTCCTCTTGTTGTGCCATCCCTGTAACCTAGCCATGCTACGTGCTCAGTGTCAAGCTAATACTATTCAGCTCCTCAACCATCCTCCTCTGTCCTGCTCTTTGGTCCTAAGCTTGAGACTTTGCATGTCCCGTCTGCCAGCAACCCTATCTGTTTTGCTGATATAGACTGCTCCAAGGAGCTGAGAAGGCTGGAGGAAGCAGACAGGGCTCTGTTTCTCCCTTTGTTTGTTCCTCCTGCCACCACGTTCCTCTCAGCAGCCACCCCTACCCCTGCCTGGACCCTGGTGATGGCTCCAGTCTCTGGGTCCTCCTGTCACCCTCTGTGTCACCTCATGGTGCAGCTGTCCAACACTGGCGGCAACAGCTTCACCTGTCCTTCAGAAGCCTGAGTCCAAGATCTGCGTCTTCATTTGAATTCTGGTCTGTGACGCTCAAAGCTTTGCTCCCCAGTCTTGGGGTATTAGCTGCTTTTTCTCACCTTTTTTTCCCTCCAGTTTTGCGTGTTTGTGTGTGTGTGTGTGTGTGTGTGTGTGTGTGTGTGTTGGGAGCTGTGAACCCCCAGATCCCGAATTTCTTGTAAACAACGTGTTATGCTTGGAGCTGCTCTGAGCATGAGACCCTCAGGAGTTCCTGATGGCAGGGGAGTGGTTTCTGGTGGGTTTGGCTGGGGTGTGGCTATCCCTATATAAGCTGCCCCTGAACACAATAAAGAGGGCATTCTTGGGGGCATTCTGGCATCAAGGATGACCTGTGTCTCTGTCTGTGAGTCTTTGTGTGTTTAGATCTTCAGCCCCTTGCCTGGTTCACAAACTGTATAGTAGCGCATAGAGCACAGACGAGCGTGGTGCGCTACGTGTGTGTGTGTGTTCTTTATACATTCAAATCCTATTTCTCTCCCCTTTTTATTATGGTGAAAAATAAGTAACAGAATGTTTGGAAAATATGTCACAGAATGCATCATGCTGGCCGTGGTGGCGTCACAGCTGGGTGGTTTATGCATATTCACTCTGCACCTCATCTCCAGGATTGTTCTCTCACAACTGCAAACGTCTACCTATCCAGCACCTCCCATTTGTACCTTCTAGCCCCCTAGCCATCACTCTATGTCCTGTTTACTAATTTGGTTACTTTTCCTACATCATATGGAGATCTCCAACCATTTAAAATGGAATCCTTCTACCCAATTCATCTTATTAAAATAAGTGGTATAGTTCCTGTTTTCTTGATCGCTTCGTTGTTTAGGCTCAAGGTTGATGACTGCTTCCTGTGGTTTTCAGTGGCCAGTTGTTTGACCACGCCAAGACCCTGCTCCTGCTTTGTGCTAATTGAACTGAGATTCATGTTAGCAGCTCTGTCCCTGGAAGTAGGTCCTGTCTCTCAATAATTTTCAGCTAAAAACTTGGAACGTGTCACCTGAGACAACTGATTCCTGCTGGGATTGTGACAGGTAATCTTGTGGACTTGTTGGGAAAGAGGATTAAATCAAGATCAAATTGAAGTGATAGCAAAGTTGAAAGTTCTCGGCTGTTGGTGGTAGTTCTCCGGATGAGGCTGTGCTGGAGGCTCTCCATGTTTCCAGTGTCCCCTGAGGCACTAATGTCTGCAAGAGAAGAACAACAAACAACCAAATAGCTGCAGCTTTCCTTTCAACAGACCCTCTGTAGGACCAAAAGAGAAGCTAAGGCCAGAACTCTGTCTCCTGTCTAAGAGAGGATGTGGGGAATATAATTAAAAGCCCATATTTCATATTCTCAAGTTAATGTAGGGGAAGAAGCCAGCGTGTCTGTGTCCTTAAATGGTACAGATTCCAGGCTCCAAACCCGTCTGTCAGTCTCCAGCACTTCTGTGTCGCCTCAGTGTCCTCACTTAAAATGAAAACTGGGGTTGCTTCCCCAGACTAGCAAGAGAGTGGAAAACCCCTGACTGTCAGCCAGCTCAGAAACACCAGGAAGCCTAGCCATGGCCAGAAGTTCCCCTAGCAGGGTGGAGCGGGTCCCTGACTCTTTTGGGAGGGGTCTTCCTTCCCAGGAAGCAAAAGATGAAAGGAGATGCAGAGTTCTCCCTAGGAGCTGTAAGGAGGCTCAAAGGATCACAGTGCAGAGTGGGAAGGGGCCAGGAAATGTGGCTAATTCCAGTGAGGAGGACCTTGGTTTGCAAGGTAGTTTGGTGAGTTGTCCCGTTCAGAAAAGTAGTCACCATCAGTCCCTGCCGAAGACCAAACAACGCCTAGGTGAGAAATTCAGCAGTGCCTTTAGTCACTGTTGATGAGGAAAACCTGGATATCTTGAGCAGGATCTTTTAGCCTCCATTGCTGGCTTGGTCTCTTTGAATTCAGGTGGAACTAAGCATGTAAAAACATCCTCATGTATGTGAATGCTATGACACAGGTCCATGTGGCTCCTCAAATGTCCAGGAATCATGTGAAATTCAGTACAGTATTTGCAAGATCTGTGTGTATGTGCAGGGTGTGGAAACTGCTATTGAGCCACAAGATCCAGTACCCACTCCCTGGTTCTTCTCTCATCCAAGAATTCATCACTGAAGGACATCAGGACTGTTACCTTGAGTGACAAATCAAGCACCCTGCTCAGCATCCTGCTCAATGTGCTTCATGGAAGACATTCAGTGAGTAGTCATTAAATGGAGCATCCACAAACAGGCGTCCTTCAACTTCCGCTAGTGCACAGCAAACCCTTCCCACCATGAAGGCTGGTTTGTGACGAGGGACTCCTTGGGGGATCTTCGTAACAGTTTCTTGTACTTTTGGGATGGCTCTTCCCACAGTGGACTTGAAATCAGAGATTAAACACAGGCTTGGAAGACTGAATGTTAGGCTTGGTTTTCCACCCTTCCCCTATATTCATCTACAAAATCATACTTTCCCCTTCCTGCCACTCAGCGAAAGCATGATGGGGAATCACGATAAAAAATGAGAAGAGGGAATTCTATCATGAGTTCATAGTGCTAGCTTTGCCAGCTAGACCATGAGGCCACCACTGGAGGAGAAAAAGGCAAGTTGAGGCAGAGAAAAGTAGTGGGATAGTGTCATGAGAGCCTGATAAAAAGATCCGCTGCAGGTGAGTAGGCCAGAAGGAGCTTCAAGAGGGAAGAGTGCACGTGGCTGGAGGGATGGCTCAGTGGTTGAGAACACTGGCTGCTCTTCTAGGAGACCTGGGTATGATTCCTAAAGCCCACCTGGTGGCTTACAACTGTCTATAATAACTTCAGTCCCAGGGGATCTGACACCCTTCCTCTTCTACCCTCTGGGAGTACCAGGCATTCACAGTCCTTCACAGATATATATGCAGGCAAAATACCCATGCACAGAAAATAATAATATTTTTAAAATGATAGAATAGTGGGGGGGGGCTTGAGATGTAGTTATATGGTGTATCACCTGCCTAGTATGTGGAAAGCCCTGAATTTACTCCCAATGATGGCGGCAAAACAAAAGCAAAGATGAAGTAATGGAAATGAGGGATAATATTGTAGGAAGGGTGGGGGTTATTCACTTCCCATTATCCTCGTCTTGGTTGGAGTTATTTTCTTCTCTAGCTTTGCTGTGACTACTGATGGGCTAGAACATTAACACGAGGACAGGGTTATTGAGCCGAACCCTACTGAGTGATTCCAGAGTGCACATTTTCACATCCCAGAATCTCTGGGATCAGCTGAGGGTGATTCAGGCTCAGCGGGCATGGAACTGTTAATAAGACTTAGTCGGAGCAGTTTCTTCTGTCATCCCTTCAGTTGAACGGAGGGCGTTGAGAGGACGGTAGAATTCGAGTTCGATCGCCATTTAAAAGGTCCTCAGAAAGATTACCCTGTGATCTGACACTGAAAAGAAAACTACTGCTTCCCTCTCTGAAGCAGAGCAGCAGGGCTTTAATTTGATGTCTGTGAAGCAGATAAGCACACTCCGAGGAATGAACACACCAAAACTCTTCACAGGATCTAAAACAGGACGAGCCGTCCCTTAGGTCACCGAGGCTCTTGTTGAGGTATACAAAAGGGTTGGTTATCACAAACCCAGCCAGATGGCAGCAGAAACCGGTCTGGTGCGTGAAGCATGCAAGCCACCGGAGAGGCTGGTATGACCGTGGAGGACTATGGCTGAGGCATCGCACCGTGAAGTTTAAAAGAAAGGTTTTTTTTTGGGGTTTGGTTGGTTTTGTTGTTTGTTCCCTGGGGATACGGGAGAAAATACGCGTTATAAGCTATAGATGATAGTGCAGGTGCGGCATTACAGTGTTCAGGGAGCTAGCACACCTCTATAGAAACATGATGACGGGCCCTTTCCTGGGAGCCTCCTCTGCCGAGACTGCTGCAGAGCTGGCCTGTAGCTGCTCAGATGGTGTGAGAGCAGGGGCATTTTGTGTGCTTGTGTGCAGTCTTCGGTGCCCATTTCATGAATGGGGGAAGGGTCTATTCTCCTTTTAGACATGAACTCGTGACTCGCAAACAGACACACCTATAGATCTTGATTTAAGCAAAAGGTTTTGGAAATTTGGAAATTCCAAACGAACCTACAATTCTCAAAAGTCTGGCAGTTGCAGTACCTCACAACACAGAACATGTCTTAAAGCAAACCTGACTGGTAAATATTTAATTATCTCCAAGATTATACCTTTAAATTTGCCAAGCATTATTATTTCATGAACATATTAAATTCTACATAATCAATTATTAATATCTATAAAAATAATAAAATTGCTTGTTATTAATAAAAGCATCAGCAAATTAAATGTTGCAAATAACTACATACCTGCCAAATTTCAAATAAGCAGACCAGGAAGAAGGAGGATACTAACACATTGGTCTTATTCAGCCTACCCATCACACCCTGACTTTCCTCAGGTGGATTAAAAAATCCAAAACATTTCTCCACCATATGTATCATAAACATTAACCTGAGTTTCTGGGCAGAGTGCCATGAATTGGCTCCAAGAAAGCCATGGATCTCTGTAGTCATCTGCAAACACCTGGCCAGCTTAAGCTCTGTGGCGATGCTGGGATGAGGGGTGGATTTTGAGTGCTGTAGACGTATTAGATGTGCTTATTCCAAAGGAAGATAGGATCCAGGGACCATTAGTGAATGTTTTGGATCTGTTGTATCCTTGGCTCCTCTCAGAAAAGGGATACTTTAGATGAATATTTTGATTTAACAGGAGGACAGGCAAAGAGCAGTGTCAACTGACAAGGAGACTCATGAGTGACAAGGCGCTTAGAAAATGGCGTTTTGATTCTGTCTTGGTTTGGGACTTGGCAGCCAAAAATGTCCCTGCTCAAAATAAACAGGCAAAGTCCATTGCATTCCTATGCGACTCAGGCCTAGTCCGGCACTTTGAACTGTGTTTTTAAGTGAAAAAGCCCAGGCCCAAGCCATTTAGTTGTCCTGTTTTCCTGACTGGGTCAGAGATACTCTGTGTGTGATAAGACTGGGGTATCAGGGGCTGTCCCCAGGCTGCTGTCACTGTTTCCTGTAACTTGAAAATATGGAGAGGCCAGGCCTGGTGGGCTATTGTTCATTTCCATGGGTTTTCTTACTTCGCAGGCCTGGCAGATGATGGTGCTCAGCCTCTGGATGTCCTTCACTAGGAGATGAGTGGGAAGATAAGAAAGTCTCAGAGCTCAGCACAGAGCAGCAGCTATTCAAGAGCTTGTTCAAAACGGATGCCTGGCTCCTGCACAGGGGATGCTTGTCAGGACTCGACATTGGCTTTTGCTACTCTGTGTCTGCAGGTGACTTTAAGACAGAAGCTGTAAAGAATTCTGGCCTCTGAATGTCGAGATAAATTTGGAGGTAGACAAAGACAGTGATGATGAGATGAATGAGTGACAGCGAGGAGAAGGACACCATGCTTCTGGAATGTTCTGCCCTTCCTGTGTTCAGTCAATGGCCTGAGAAAGGAGCCCTGGGAGCCTTCTGCTTCCTTTGAAATGTTGTGCTGCAGGGCTTATCGCTCCCTGGTCTCAGCAGCTGAGACCTCCCTGCTTACCTCTACCACATCTGCATTATCATTTCTTTTGAGCCAACAAAGAGCACGTGATGGGGTAACTGGGCCAAATCCATAACCAAGAATTGTGTGCCCAGCTGTGCCTTTCCAAGGCCCTGCCCCATCAGGGCCATGCATGCATGCATGCAATAGAGGTCCGAAGAAGAAAATGCCGATCGCAACAGTTCCACAGCCTTCTATCTGGGAAGAGGCAGACTGGCATAGTGGAAGAGTAATGGTCCGAGAATTCTAAATCATTTAGCCATACATTTATTCAGCAAATACCTGATTGTTTACCATGTACTCAACACTGTAGTGGGTTTCAAGAGTGAATGAGACACGATCCCTGTCCTTGAGAAGGCCTCATGTTTGTCAAAGTAGATCTGAAGATTGCATTCTAGGTTTAAGAAACAGAGAGAGTGGCGCCAAGAACCACATTCTAGCAGGCAATCCTCTATTGCAGAATGGCAGATAATCTGTTGACTTAAAACCTAATGGAGATGTTGAGTGGTCAAGGGCCCTTCTTCCCACCTCCCCAAACATAACGCCTATTCCCTTGATTCCTACAAAAATCTTGAACAAACCCATTTTAAAAATCAATCAGTTGGTTGTTTAGTGATTAAGTGCTAAGAGACATGCAACATCATGAGAACTCATAGAAAGATACCTGGTTCAGGGTCGGACGTGAAGCAGAGATTTCTCGCACAGCTAACTCAAACCAAAATCAGAATAAGAGGAGTGTGGGTGAATGCTATACTTGGGACCTCAACCAGGAAGACTAAAGCCTGGGAAGGTGTTCCAGCAAGGTTAGAGGGACGCAGGTAAGGTTACGGAGATCCTCTTTCTGCTTAGTGTTTGTGATCTAGAGAAGTTTTCTCATCTGTAAGAGGTTCAGCCTGACCAGCTGCAGCAAGAGTTTAAAGCCGTCTTGTAGAATGTAACTTTACAAAAGCAAATTATCCTGGGATGTGGTGTCTGAGAACTCCGATTTCCTCTTCTGGAACCTGTTGTGGGTTTGGTAGGTTCCGGTTTGGAATACCCTCAGCCACTCAGAAAGCTTTTTGTTCTGGGGAAGCAGGAATATTCGAACCATTACTGGCTTAAGACATTCTTTCCAGGGTCTCCCGTGAACTCAGACAAAATGCATGTCTTTCCATAGTCAGTCAGGTCCTGGGAAGGAGCAGCCTTCCTGGTTTCTGGGGTGCTGTCACTTTTTCAGACTCAATGATTCCCGGCCCGTCCTTTTTTTTTTTTTTTTTTTGAGTTTTAAAAAATGTGTTTGAGAACCACAGCCCATGGTTTTTTTTTTTATAACCTATAACCTATGAAGTCCATAATAATAAAATCTGTAGACACTGATGAAACGACATGGCATTTGGTGGTAGGTGGCTTCACCAAAATGGAATCACACCTCACGCCTTTTTAAATTTTACATATCAATTCTGCATACTCTAACGGTTCATAGATGAGATAGATGTTGGGGTGGGTCAGCTCACAGCTCTGGGCTTGGGCCTGGGTGTCAGCTCGACCAGTCAACCTGCCAACTTTCCCTCATTGTCGCCTGCCCTCTCCTCCCCAGGCCTTCTCCAGCGCTGCCTTTGCCAGCCCATCCTACACAGCCCCTTCCCCTGCTCTCAGGCCCTCAGGTCCAGCTCACCCACACTCTCACCACCAGGACCAGCGCTACTGTTTTGCCCAGACAAGGTGCAAGCCCCTCTCTCCCTGCTGCTGTAGGGGGCGTGTGAGGGGGGGAATCCGCTCTCCCACTCTCATGCCCTCAGGGTCAGCTCACCTGAGTCCCTAACAGCAGGGTCTTCTCTAGTGTCCTGCCTGTGGTGCTGGGTGGGGCGGTCTTTCCCGAGTGAGGGGGTTGGGAGGGAGGGGGAGAGCAGCTCTCTTGCTGTGGTATCCTGTGAGGGGCGGGATCAGCCATCCCAGTGCCAGTGAGGGGCATGGCCAGCTCAGTACAGCCCTCAGATTCCAAGATGCATGGCTTCTATGACTCCTTGTGGTGACCCAGGCCATTGGCATCAGCACAGACCCCAGCTGCAGCGGAACCACGGAGCCAGACATGACCCTCAGCAGCAGCTTGGACCCGGACCTGGCCCCAGTGGCAGCAGAGGCCACCCAGATTAGTATGTTCCCAGTGGCTGCACGGCCCTCAAACACCAACATGGTCACAGGACAAGATCCTGGGCATCCACAGAGCCCTCGATAGCAACAGGAGCCGTGGACAGCATCCCATACCCTGGCCACTTCAGGGCCACAGACCCAGGCATGGCCCTAGGCAGCACAGACACCCGCCCTGCCCCTGCCCCTCCAGATGAGTATGGCTCCTGAAGTGATGTGGCTCTAGAACACCAACTTGGTCTCAGGTGGCTGACCAGAGCTCAGGCATCAGGAGCCACAAACATCAACTCAGACCTATTTTCTCCCGTTTCCAGAATTCTCTCAGTTTGTGTTTTCTTTATTGCATCTATTTCAGTTTTCAAGTCTTGAACTGTTTGAACTGTTTGCTTCACCTGTCTGTTTTTTTCTTGGTTTTCTTTAAGAGATATATTGATTTCTTCCAATTTTTTGTTTATCCTTTCCTCCATTTCTTTAAAGGAATTTTTCATTTCCTCTTTAAGGGTCTCTATCATCTTCATAAAGTTATGGTTAAGGTCATTTTCTTCTGCTTCTCCTGGGTTAGGATGTTCAGGTCTTCCTGTTGTATAACCACTGGGTTCTGGTGATGTCATGTTGCTTTTTAGGCTGATGCATGTATTCTTGCATTGGCGCCTACTCCAATTGGTGCCAGCAGTGTCTTTACCTCTTGTTCCAATCCTTGTAGTTAGTGTCTGTGTCTCAGGGAGCTGCTGAGGTCACTGGGGATGGATGGGTTTGGGGATGAGGGGCTCAGGATTTTGCCCCGGGGACTAGGGCCTAGAGACTGGGCTGTCCAGCTAGGGACCTGGTCACTCACCTCCTGGTCTGCTCTGTGAAGGCACAGTCTGCACCTCAGAGAGCCACTGTGGTCACGGGGGAATCCACATCCATTTTCTTGCTCCCGACATGGCAGTGAACATCTAAGTACATTAATTGGTCTGCACGTCTATAGTGACCTCTTTACAATAAATTTCAAAAATGCAATAAACATTTAACTTTTTTTTGCCACATAGTGCTGAATTTCTCTGGAAATAAAACCACAGGCCTGAGTATACAGTAAATATTTAATAAAGGTTCATTAACCAATCAATGAATAAATACACAATGTTTAGGCTCAACCATAAAACATTGCTAAAAATTATTATAGTCAAGTGGTAGGAAACCGAGCAGCTTTCCGAAGACAAACACTTGTAGTAGAGGAGCCACTGAGTGTTTAGACACCACCAGGAAGAACACACACCTTGGATTGTGCCAAGAATTGAGTTGTATATTTATCTGATGGAAAACTGTGTAGCAAAATAATGTCAAAGAATAGGAACTTACTCTTCATCTGTAGAGAACATGATCTAAGACACCTCCAGGGCAGACAGACTTAAGCCTGATATACACCATGCTTTGCCCTATACACACATAGCTGTGATAGAATAGAAGTTAATTTATGAATCAGGCACAGTAAGAAATTAATAACAAGGATAAGATGGTTATAGTAATATTGTAATAAAAGTTTTGTGAATATGCTTTCTCTTCCGGTCACTTCAAATACCTTGTTATATTGCGATACTGTATTTACTCTTCTTGTGAGGATGTGAAATGATACAGTTCCCCCATGATATGACGACATTTTGCATCCTTAGGCTATTGAATGCACAAGGGTGAGTTGAATGTAAACCCTGAGATACCATAACAATTGTTCTGGCTGGGCAGTGGTGGCCCACGCCTTTAATCCCAGCACTTGGGAGGCAGAGGCAGGCAGATCTCTGTGAGTTAGAGGCCAGCCTGGTCTACAAGACCTAGTTCCAGGACAGACACAAAAAGCTACAGAGAAACCCTGTCTCAAAAAATCCAAAAAAAACCCAAACCAAAACAAAACAAAACAAAAAAAAACCCCAATTCTCTTGTTGTGAGAAAAGGAAATCTGGAAGGAGATACCCCCAGAGTTAAATTGATAACTTACAGAGATCTAGAGATATGCTAATTATTACCCTTAATGATGTGGTTATAAGAGTCTTTCCATGAAAACGACAACCTTGGTTTATAGCACAACCATCTTAGGTTGGAAAAGATTAGCACCTCGCCCCGCCATTTCATGGACACTGGAAATGGAGAACCAATCTGCGGAAGGTCTGAAAGGGTACGGATGAGATCTCGGAGTGTTGGGATTTGAGGTTCTGCTTTTTGAACCCAGGATCTCGAAATGCATGGTGATTCTTGTCCATTAGATTATAAGGTGTATGTAGGTAATCTTGTAAAGATTCAAAAGACTGAATTAGAATGGGCCTTTGGCAATTATGGACCACTCCAAAGTTTGTGAGTTTCTGGAACCCTTCCTGGGTTTTCTTTTGTTGAGTTTGAGAATCCCCCGAGTTGCCGCTGACACCACCCAAGAGCCAGACGGAAGAACACTATGTGGCTGCTGTGTAAGAGTGGAATTGTCAAATGGTGAAAAAAAAAAGTCGGAATCTGACCCACCTCTCTCCTGGGGTTGTCACTCTTGAGATGATTACCGTAGGAGGAGTCCTCCACCTCAGCAAAGATCTCCAAGAAGGAGAAGCTTCCCTTGAAGCCAGAGCAGGTCAGTTTCTAGAGATAGGAGAACAGCAAAGTCTCCGTCTCGTGAGAGAAGTCACAAGCCATCTCAATCCTTCTCTACGTCTTATAGCAGATCTAGGTCAAATGAAAGGAAATGGAAGACCAGTTTGCAAAAGAAGTGGTGTACAGGAAGTACTTCCTTGGCAGGAGTGTGTGCGGGAAATTCAAGTTTTGTTTGAGATTTCATATGCTCGGTGCATTTTTAAGGTGTTTTAGCTGTTCGGATATCTGTTGTCTTTTGGAACAGTGATAATCATAGCGATGTGTTCTCTGTGGTGTCAAACAGATGGCACAAGGTGCGTGATATTGAGTCGTTACATTACAATGTTCCCCTAGGCAAGATTGAATCCGCTTTGATCTTTCATTGTTCATAGACTGAAATAAACCTAGACCCTGCCCAGTTAAAGTGTGATATGCCAAAGACATAAAAACAGCTGGCAGAAATTAATAAATAATTAATAACACCGTAGATTCTCTGGTAGCTGGGCTGTGGTGTGGAGCTGTGGGTGAAATGGCAAGCAGTCTTTCAAAGCCCATTGTGAACGCACTCTGGGAGGTGACAGGGAGAAACTGCACTCTGAAGGCTTCTGAAGAGGTTCCTTTCTGACTGCTATATATGGAAGAATAGCTATATGTAACTTTCTTTCTTTGGAATGCAAGACTTTAACTTACCAGCGTCCTACAGGTTTAAGGGTATATCGTAGAGCCGAACTTTGGAATTGCTGTGCAAGATTTCTTTTTCATGCTGTCGTCTGTAATATGTTTGTGAGAATCCTTGGGATTAAAGTTTTGGTTACAAATTGTTCTTTAACTTGAAAACCTGTTTTTCCTTGTACACTCTAATCTGTGAGCTTGGTATCAAGTACAAGTTTAACATTCCTATTGGAAGTCATACGTATAGTTTCTTGTAAAGTGCTTTTTGATTAATAAAATACTAGCATTAAAAAAGATTAGCACTTTACAATGGTCTGAGTTTCTAAAGAATTATACTAGTTCCCCATCGGCCTCATACCCCTACCTAAACATTGGTCTCTACTCAGTGCTGCATTTTCTGTTATGTTTTGCACACATGTGTATACACATATGCTCACACAGACTGAACCAGGGGCAGAGTCAGTCAAACGTGGTTATCTCTGCAATGCCTTTGGTTATGATTCTATGAGATGCCTTGCTTTGTGCATTCTGTAGGAACTAAGAGGATGAGAGAGGAGGAGAAAGAGGAGCAGGGCAGCTGGAGGAAGAGGAGAAGGAACAGTATGGTTGTGGTGATTGCCCCAGACTTTGGAATGCGTTTCCTACTTTCAGTTTTCAGGTCCACGAGAAGGCAGAAGCTGCAGTGACTTTGTGGGTTGGATGACAAGCCAAAGGCAGTGTGCCTTTGCTCTGAGTGATCGGGGGTTATATAAGGAAGACAGACAGAAACCCTTAACAGAAAGATGATAGGGTTAGCAGTTTATTCCAGTCCATTTGAGGATGCTGTGAGGGGAAATGCTGCCAACCAAACAGCGGCCTGATGGCTGCTTCTTTCAAGATAATTAATTCTTAACTGTGAATTACCCATGTTATTATTTTATAAAGCCTTTGGAATTAAATGGAATAAAGGAAGGTGAGTTTGGCTGTCCGTGGATAATTTTTCTTTGACACCAGTTTGAACAGAACAACTGGTTGGAGGGTTCGTAAGGTGACAGGGAAGTGGAGGCACAGGGGACAGGAGGGACGATGTGTGGGCCTGGTGCAGTGTGCATCACACTGACAGGACAGCTCCGAGGAGAAGCCAGCGGAGCTGGAGAGTAACTGGGCAGCAGCAGGAGGCTGCCTGAGTGTTTGTGAAGAGGACTTCCCTGGTAGGCAGCATAAACTCACTACTCTGTTGACTGAGTTTCTGTTCTGCCCAGTTCCCGCAATTGTTAAGTCCCAGAGAAATCACACAGAGGTCTACATAAGTTATAAACTGATTGGCCCATTATCTCAGGCTTCTTATTAACTCTTATAATTTATATTAGCCCATTATTCTTATCTATGTTAGCTACATGGCTCAGTACCTTTTCCAGCGATGTAGTCACATCTAGCTTCTTCTGTGGATGGGCCAGGACTGCGTCCTCTTCCCAGAATTCTCTTGTTCTCCTTGACCCACCTCTACTTCCTGTCTGGTTGTCCTGCCTACTCTTCCTGCCTGGCTACTGGCCAATCAGCGTTTATTTAAAATATAATTGACAAAGTACAGACCATTGTCCCACACTGCTAGTCAGCATGGAATCTAAAAGTAATCAATGATATAATCTGTTATATAACTGTTTCTGTACAAATGCACTTTTGTTATTATTATTGTTGTTGTTGGGAATATGTGCTATTTATCTTTGATGAGCCCTTCTGAACTTGAACAATGAATTGCCAATATTTACCATAGGGTTGATAACAACATTCAAAGGAATTTTGGATAAAAGTTCAGTGTGCACTGAAGATTCTCATTTCTGACTTCCTGTGCAAATCAGTTGGAATGGAAGTGCAGGATAACCAGGGTCCTATGCTCAGTCTCGTGTCCCAGAGCCAGGGTTGTGAGCACTGGGAGGGAGATGGCAGATCTAATAGTAAATGTGTCTTCTTGAGGCATGTGACATATTCTTCTGTGGCCTGAAAGCTCTGAAACCATGAGCTAAATAATTCTTTCAGATTTTTAAAAACTTTTCTATATTTATCCATCTTGTGCTCTCTCTCTCTCTCTCTCTCTCTCTGTGTGTGTGTGTGTGTGTGTGTACACATCATGGCAATCAGAGGACAACTAACAGGAGTCTGTTCTCTCCTTCAGTTGTGCAGGCTCCAGGGACCAGGTCTGTGGGTGATCAGCCTTACCCACTGTACCATCCCACCAGCTTTCTCATGTATTTTTTTTTAAGTGATAGAAAGCTGGCTTACACAACCAGTTACTCTTTACATCTCTCAAAGGACTCTATTCACATGTCTGTATCAAATGTGTTATGGGGAAGGCTTCAGGAAGCTGGCAAACCCTGGGGAGCATCTTCTGGTTTCCCTGAGGGGGAGCAGTTAGAACAGGAAGGTGGCATACCACCACCATGAAGAACTCAGGAAGACAAAGCCTTCCTGTGAAGGCCTTGTTCTGAATACACAAACACAGAGCCTCAAAGAAGGAGTAGCTCTGCAAGGTTACAGTTGGACTTAGTAAATGCAGCCCAGAATTAAAATACAACGGATGATTAAAGAAACCAGCCAAGTTTCTACAACGACAAGTTGAGCACAAAGAGCTCTTTGATTGTGCAGAATCCACGGGAAACGTCACTGTGACAAAACCCTTTGACTGACAGCTCTCAGGGTCGCCTCCTCTTTGGAGCAGCAATTTGAACAATCAAGAAATCCTCCATTGTGATTTCCTAAGAAAAGTATAGCTTTTTGTTTTTAAAATACTCATTTATGTTAACGGATGACTTTGCACTTGCAGGGAAATGTTCACCTGATTGTTTGACACAATTGGAGGTAATGACTCTACCAGCAGTGACCCATGAGCTCAGACACAAATGGGAACAAGTACTAGAGGAGCATTAAAAAAACCTGCGCCGTCAAATTAGTCTGGACTGGAACCAAAAATACTGTCTATGGATTATATCTTTGCCTGCGACCTGTCTGGAGAAATAATTTCTTTCTCTTCAGAAATGAGCTGTCAGAGAGTAGGCTAATTAAAGCAAGTTTTTGATCAGACAGTTTATACAGATCTGCCTGGGGTTGTTCTGGTTTTATTACTTAAAATCTCAAGTCTTAGAAAATTTCCTGAATCTTCGTTAAATTGGCAGCCTTAGTAAATCCACTTTTCCTGGTCACCAATTCCGTTTTGACATACTCCACAAGAGACGTCTCTTCTCCACAGTGCGTTAAGATCAGCATCCCCATATCCTTTTCCTGTTCTGTCTTCTTCAACAAGGGTTTATTCTCTTTTCTGCTCCTTAGCTCCAGGTGTGCAAAGACTGTGCCTCATAGGCCACTCCACGTTTCCCCAGTCTTTTCTCTCTCCTCTGAGTAAAGTCGACTCACCCCTTTGCCTGCTCCTCTGACGATTCTTGTTCTATTAACAATCCCATTATTCTCCTCTGGGTAGGCTCGTCCAACTAGACCCCTCAAGTAACACACCAGGTTGAGCTCATACCTCTGCGCATTGCTGGGCAAAGTCCACAAGCCTGATGCCATGCCCTATAGCATGTTCTCATATGGACAGATTGACACTTCTTTAGCCCGTTTGGCTGTTACCTCCCACTGTTGACTAATAATAATTCAAGTCGACAGAGAAGCATGGAGAACTTTTACATGTGCTGTTATTGGAAGTTCTACGATCCCAAGACTGCGCAATTGGCCTTAAGATCCAAACACCGAACACCGATCATTTAAAGTGAACCCATCATTCCAACCCTTGTCTCCAGCTTTGAAGCATAATTCTATCATCTAAATACTCACTCCAGCACCTCAGTTCCAGGTTGGTGTACTCTGCAAATGTTTCCAGCATGTCAACATCTGTACTCATTCAAGTAATTGGCAGAACTGTTGACCGGGCCAGGATGGAACACCAGAGGATTAGTCAGTAATCGTCGTTTCTACACAAAAGCGGGTACTTTTATACCTCTCTATTTTAAATAAGGTACTTTATTTAAAATAATCTCAGTGTCCTTCTTTTCCAGATTTTGGAAGAGAAGCTGAAATTTGGAAGTACAAATAAGTAGCAATACTTCCTTCATTTTCAACCACAACTTCAGTAAAAACAACTATGCAGATCCACGAACATCCCTGGGGTGCACTCTCAATATTCCAAGTACCTTTCACAAGATCCTGCTTCATCCCAACAATGCGACCTCGGTGACCAAGACTTTAACACATGGGTTTCTGAAAGATGCTAAGAATCAGCTGTTTCAGGATCCCATCGTCAAGCAGAGAAGTGAATATGAGCCATCAATGCAGTGTGCCTGTGTTCCTGGTCCCTTTTTGAATGTATACACTAGGCTTGCATTTGCCCCTCTCTATTGAAGTATAGCCCTGTGACTTACATTATCCAAAGACACAGGTGCAGTGAAATGCATTGTCCACGAGCAGAAGCTTTAAAAGCCAGCTGTGCTGTTTGTACCATTTCCTTCCCACTGTTGTTTCGATCAGGGAAGAAGGTTTCAGGATGAAACCTAACCTGTGTCCTTGAGAAAGCACAATGACCAGATTCCCTCTTCGGATGCACATTAGACATGCAGGTTGTAAAGGAAATGTCCACCCTAAAACCAGAAGCTTTATAGTTATATTAAGGATGTGTCTTAGTTAAGGTTACTATTGCTGAGATGAAACACTATGACCAAAAGCAAACTGGGGAGGAAAGGGTTTATTTGGCTTACAGCTCCATACCACTGTTCATCACTGAAGGAAGTCAGGACAGGAACTTAAGAAGGGCAGGAACCTGGAGGCAGGAGCTGATGCAGCGGCCATTGGAGGGGGTGCTGCTTACTGACTTGCTCCTCATGACTTGTTCCACCTATTTTCTTATAGAACCCAGGACCACCAGCCCAGGGATGGCCCCACCCACAGTGGCCTGGGTTCACCCCCATCAGTCACTAATTTCAAAATACCCTACAGGCTTGCCAAAAGTCCAATCTTTTTTTTCCTATAGCCCAATCTTATGGAAGTGTTTTCTTAGTTGATGTTCCCGTCTCTCAGAGGACTTCAGCTTGTGTCAACTTGACATTAAGCTATTCAGCATAGGATGTAAAAGTAGGAAAAGATACAGGCTTCTGTTTTCAGGAAGCCAAGACTGTAGAGGAAGGGAGAAAGTACATCCCATCCACGAATATGAAAGTAAGGACTGAAATGAATAAGGTAAAATGTAAGTTAGGAAGTTGAGATCGTTAGCAGTGAGATGTGGTGTAAAAGCAAAGCTCTCAGACAGTGACGGAGTCAGGTAGAGGACAGCTCAACATGAACTTTCTGTTCTCTGGGAACGTTTCACTCCCATTAAACCGAAGGACCCTCAGGATTATTCAATTCACTGAAAGGCATTCTAGATAATGGCTCTCCAGATATGTTGACACTCCTCTTTTGAAACTGTGATAAAGGTGTGGGCTTGATTTATGGCCCCATTTTACATGTATTTGATTTTAGCCTTTTCAGCAGCCGGCACTAACAAAACACTTGGGCTTTTCTTAAATGGATGTATTATAGGTCTCTGTCCTTCAGAACCACAGACATGCTACCCTCTGTGCAGACAAAGAACTCACTCTACCCAGGAGTTTTACAGGAATCTCAGCAATTTTGATATTGCAGATAAAATTGAGCTTCTCTAGGCACCTACTTAAAAGATGGCTTACTTTCTCCCATAGAAAGGTCTATGGTTATAACCATAAAAATAAATTCTGACCTGAATACTCAGTATCAATTAGAGGGTTCTCACAAAAATATGGTCTTGTTTCTTTTAAAAATATATTAAGTATTTCATTTCACAGGGTTGGAAGCAGTTTGATATTAAGTAGAACATTCATTCATTCATCAGAGATTTGTCAGGTACCTATTCTCCCAGGGACATTGCTAAAAGTTCACTGTTCATTAATTGGCAGAACGGTTAAGGTCTGTCTTGAAGGAACTTACAGAATAAAGGAGTAGAGTGGAAAGATAGATTTGTTTATTTTGAGACAGGACCTTATTGTGTAGCTTGGGATGACCTTGAACTCACTATCCTCTTATCTCAGCCTCCTGAGTGCTAGGATTATCATCAGGTACCTACTTAGAAAGTCTATGAAAAAGATGGCATTTTTACACCTTGAGCCGGTGATGGGTGGCATGGTCAGGCAGACACCAGGCATGTCTGCCACAATCCTGAGGGGAAGCACTTATCTTACTTTTAGCAGCATTAGCAACTGTACCCTCCAATCCCCCACAGTCACACCTTCACATGTACACCTAGAAAAATGCCTTGTTCTACTAATTCTCCCCTCTCGCTCTCTTTTGCCACTGGTTCTCACTATAAATGAGCTAAAAGTAGCCAGTAACATTCACAAAACAACTCAGGTTGTTGCCAAGATTATAGGCTGTTCTCCACGAACTAACAGCAAGGCCCTATTGCTGAAGACAGTACCCACACAACTCATTGAACATGGAGAAGTCAGAACCGGGACCTACCTAAAGCCTTTATCCCTGTGTGCTAGAGTATTTGGTATAGGAAGGTATTCTGCACTGCTACCAAAGGAGAAATGTAAACACCAACCCAGTCACAAATCCTTTGATCTACATGGTGTCCTGCTTGCAAGATATACTAGAGCAATGGTGGCACAAAGCTTGTGGGAGTAACCAACTAGTATCTGATTTGACTTAAGGCCCACTCCACGAGATGGAACCCATACCTGACACTGCTTGGGTGACCAAGAACCTGAAGCTACATAGCCCAGGAATGTGTGATAAAACCAAGTACTACTGTTCTCCTGAAAGAATGTAGTAATAAAATGATTCCAATTGACATTCTTCTATACTTATAGATCAAGACTTTGTTCAGTCATCATAAGAGAAGCTTCCTGACATAGATGGTAACAAATACAGAGACCCATAGTCAGACAGTATGCCGACTGTGAGAGACTTGGGAACCCTCAAGTCTGCCCTCAAGGCTCAGGGAACCCCTCAGTATGGATGAAAAGGGCCAAGGAAAAACACCCTGACCCTGACTTGATGCCAGGACCAGGACTTGAAATCCCACCAATCCCTGAGCACAAAATCCCACCAATCTCTGAGCTTGCCCCAGAATCAGGCTACAAAAATCTACCAATCCCAAGCCCCCCCCCAACCCTATATAAGCCTCCTTGTTCAGTTTGCTGCTTCTTCTCACTGTAGAGGGTACCACCCTCCTGGATTCTTCCTTCCCAATAACTCCTTTAAGTGAGGTTTGTTGTGTGGTGTGACATTGTCTCTGGAGCACAGCTCTAACAGAGCTGTGACAACTTTTCACCTGAGCCACAGAGGAGCAGAACAGAAGAGAACTGTAATGCATTCACTGGGCAAGCTCTCCCCTAGCAGCGCAGAGCTGTTTCACGCCTGGAAGACCTGAGCAGAGCTGTACCACTTGCATTGTGGAAACTTTTCCCTGGGGCAGAACTGTAAACTGTTACATTTACAGTGACTTGTGGTATTCCTTGGCTCCTGACTGCCAGGATACCTTTCCATCTAAGCTGTACCGCTTACACTCAGAAGAGGAGGCAGAAAGAGTGTAAGAGCCACAGGAGATGGAAGAAACCAAGAATACTAGGCCTTCTAAAATCAACAAGATTTATACACAAATGAACTCACGGAGACTGGAGCGGCATGCACAGGGCCTGCCTGCACAGGTCTAGATCAGATGGGGTTCTAGAGCTGAAAGAAGTGGACAGTTCCATCCAACTGGAAGCTTTCTCCAATTGATAACCACTTGCAAATGAAAATTTGGTTTTCTCCAAGGGAATCTCACTAAGGGAACAAATTACTCGTAATGGTAAACTGCATGCCCAGCAGTTAATGGTCAGCAGAAAATGAACTCCGTGGCATCTTAGGAGGTTCCTTGCCTTATAATGTTGCGTCAAGGCTTTTTAAAAATCTTTTATTTTAATTTTATTTATATATTTTTACCCTACAGGTTCTTTGCATATATATTATGACTCCCACTTTATGTTTTTTGGGATTCCTGAGTGTGTGACCAAATGGATCTCTGCATCTATATCTGTTTCTTGTGCCTTTTCTTAAGTCTTTTCCTTCTGTTTTGGCCTATTCCCATGTGTTAGTTTTTGTTCTATCTTATTTTGTTTTACTATTATCCCTTAGAAGCCTGTTTGTTTCTAATGAGAGACAGAAATTGGGTGACTCCAGATGGGAGAGAAGGTGAGAAGGAACTGGGAGGAATAGAAGGAGGGGAACCACAATAAAAGAAAAAACAGAATGTGGGAGTGGCCTGGAAGAAAATGTTAAGTGTAAAAAAGCAAGGCTATGAAATGATGTCCATGAGACCTAGTTTTATACAAAACAACCCCAAACAGACATCTGTTAATCAAAAACAAAAGAAAATACCAAAATATAATTTATTTTCTCTGAAAGCTGGATCCCTGCTCATTTTCATTTCATTTTTTTCTATTCCCCAAATTGTCTATAGGATGTATGCTTTGCCTTTATGATCAAAACGTTTTGAACAAACAAAAGCATGCATGATGATATATGTTAATTTCAGCAAAATGGGGCATGAATCACTGTTTCATTTTCTTGAAATGAGAGGCTCTAAGAACAGATTAGTGCCATACTTTTGTGGTGATGCCAAATTTTTCTGGAGGGATTTTGACGAATGGGAACATGCTAATGAATCAGACAAGCCATCACTAATCTGTCTTACATGCTTATTTTTAAGACCCAGCTTCAAGAATTCCCCCTCCCCCCGCCAATGTCCTCTGCACCCTGCCTCACCAACACTAATTCAGAACAGCCATTACCACAGTGCTGCTGTTACCTGTTTCTTTCAATTCCTGGATTGTGCCCAAGCCAAACACTGGTTACGCTGGTTACTGTTGACCGCATGAATGCCAAGTGCATGAATAAGCACCTGTGTTATTCGGTCTTCTTCTATAGTCTTTGTCTTCAAGTAAAACTGAAGCCATTAGGTTATCCTTGCTGGAGTGACAGCTCAAGAATGAAGCAACTCAAATCAGAGTGAGGGATGGATTTGGTCTTTACAACGCCTGTGAATATATTGCACACGTTCTCCCACCTCCGTTCCTCCCCTGCTGGCGGCCATGTCACCAGTATTGGTCTTTACATCCTCCAAGAGAGAACCATGAAGTAGGAAGGAGGCTGCCTGCCCCAGTGCCAGCTTCATACGCCCTCTGGTTCCAAGCTCTATGTCTCCACTTCTGCTGTAGTCCTCTGACCTCATAAACCTAATAATAGCAAAACAGGCCGATAGTGCAGGATGCTGAGGAGAAGGGCGTTTGTGTCTTATGTGGCAGCACAAACAGATGGGTGGCTGGGCCACAAGTGATGACTTTGCTGACAAACAAGTGGTGCTGTGAGGGGGTTCCTGAACAGATGGCTGGAACACAGGACCTTCTGTGAACTGCAAATTCCATTCCTATGGTGTCGCACTGAGAATAAGACATAGGTCACACGCCGGCTGAGCCATGCCACGCTCACAATTCCTGCTGGAACTAGTGGGAGCTGTGTGTTCACAGGCTGAGGGCAATCTGGTTTCCCTGGAGGAAGAGGAGAGGGAGAAAGGGAGAAGGGAAGAGGGGGAGGGAGAAAGAGGGAGGAGATTGAGAAATAATGAAAATTCATTTTTCCCAGGATGTTCCTGTGTGCACTGGGTTGGCCTTTTCTTTGCCCCTGTGAATTAATTGCTCCCCCAGTAGAAAGAATGAACAAGTACTCTATCTTAAATCCCATTTAACATTCATGACCAAAATAAACTGAGTTCTTTGCCCTAGATTGGCTTGTTGAATGCTATTTTTCAGCCCCAGGGAGAGGATCATTCCAGTGGAATTTCTTCCGGGTATTTGCAGAGAAGGGAGTGGCGGTGGAGAAAATGAAAAAGCTGCTTCCCCTCCAAGGAGAATAATGAATACAGCTGCCCTCTAGGCCTGATTCTTTTGGTGGCAACCAGCTCATCCTGGTTTTCTGAAGTGTGTACCTCCTAAGAGCCATTCAAGGTCACCACGGCTGGCCTTCTCTTCGTGGGTAGATGTCAATTTCTATTTTTTTCTCCTCCAAGGGATTGCGAAAGATTCTTCTGTTTTATCCCCAGATTTGCAGTCTGTTGCTAGGGAGCTCTCTCCATCACACAGACAAAGCACTAAGCATGCTTTCTATTTGTGAAGAGGCTCTTCCAGGAAAGGTATTGAGGATTCAGTCTGATGGTGGGACAAAACCAGGCTGCCCCATAGATGTTTTACCAGCACTTGGACAGTGCAGGGCGTGCCATGTCCCTGGAGTGTGACACCCTCCCACCTGAACACCATTCTTAATTGATATAATGTCACAACATGTTTCCATATAAGGAAAATGCTTGTGTCTTCTTTTAAAAATATTTTCAGATTTTTTTTTGATCATCCTTCACCCTGTCTTATCCCCCTCCCTTATCCTCCGCCCTGCCCCCTCCTTTTCCGAGGTCTCCTTCTAACTTTCATGGTTTTGGTTTTGCTTTGTGGCCCACTGGTTCTAACAAGGGTCATATGTATGGCCATGGGTGTGAAGCTATCTATTCAAACATGAGTAATTTGCCAGATGCTGTGTCACTGAAGACAGCGACTTCTCCAGCGCCCCCCACTGCCACTGCCATGAGCTCCCCTGGGTAGGGCACAGCACCATGACTTCTCCCCTAGTTATGGTTATGGGCTTAGTCTTATGTGGGTCCTGTGCCATACGTGCCTCACCTACTGTGGGTTCATGAATGCCATGGCCATACCAACGCTCCACCCTACCATTTGGCACTTCCTTTTTCTTTTTCTTTTTTCTTTTTTCTTTTTTTGTCTCCTATGATATTACCTGAGCTTTGAAGAGACTAATGTGGCTATGCCATTTAATACTGAGCACCCAACAGTCATCTGTGCTCAGCACCTTGGCCAGTCATGAGTCTCTGCCTTCACTGTTGTTTGCTGCAAAGAGAAGCTTCTTTGATTAAAGCTGAGGACAGCCGTAGTCTATTGGTATAAATGTAAATATTTAAGTAGTTTGGTGTGTCTTTTTAGCCAAACACAGAGAGTAGGTTCACTCTCAGGGTGAGCCTTTGACTAGATCCATGATCTACCGGCATCCTATGGAGTGGGTCTCAGATCCAATCTGAGATCAGTTGCTTAGCCCTTTAATAGTAATCATGACACAGATGAACTAATAAATGCCTCTGAGCTGGCAAGTTGGGGTTGTAACGTGCACTATCTAAAGCTATGGAAGACCATTGCCAACTTCCCTTCCCCAGTTACCTGCATGGCAACCTCTGGCACTATGAAGGCTGGCCAACAGGGAGAAAGCTTTGGGTCAATTACAATACAATTTCTATATATTCTACAACCAAGGTATGTTTTATCTTCAACAGCAGGGTTTTATCATCCAGTTCTATGGACATCTGTGGGCAATAACCAAAACTTGTATAGTGTGGAGGACCTCTGGGCCTGGCTGGCCAACAATTCCTATCTAGGTATCCCATGATTGGCACTGGGATTTTCATTTTATAACCTATGGCTTCTGTGATCAGCTTTATCTACCAATGTGCTCTAGTTAGCTTTAACTATCAATTTGACACACTCTAGAGTCACCTAATTAGGAAATGTCAATTGTTGCATGAGGAGGAGCGGGCTGTGTCCTGCTGCCCAGATCCCGGTCGCTGGCCTGCTTTTGGTCCCAGCTAGCTTATACTCGAAATAATTACACAGAAACTGTATTCATTTAAACTCTGCCTGGCCCACTAGTTCTAGCCTCTTCTTGGCCAACTCTTACATCTTGATTCAGCCCATTTCTAATAATCTGTATTCACCACGAGAATGTGGCTTTCCAGTATGAGTCTAACCAGTGTCCATCTTGGGCCGGAGAAGCATGGCGTCTGCCACACTTTCCTTTCTCCCAGCATTCCAACCCGTCTACTCTGCCTACTTGATTTCTGTCCTATCAAAAGGCCAAGGCAGTTTTCTTTATTTAACCTATGAAAGCAATACAAATGAAGAAGTACCTCCTACACCAGTCAATGGGGGGGGGATTCCCTAGATCTTATTGGCCTATGGGCATATCCATGGGGGCTTGTCTTGATTGTTGATTGATGTAGGAGAGCCCAGCCACTGTGGGTAATACCAGCCCTGGGCAGGTGGTCCTGTACTATAGAAGGAAAATAGATAAGTATGGACCGATGAGCCAGCTGGTGAGCACTGTCCTCTAAAGTTCCTCCTGTACCTCTTAGACTGTGAGGTTCCTTGGTCAGAGATAATGCTGAGTGAAATAGCCCACCAACCTACCTCTAAGTTCTCTATGACTTTTTAATTAGTCTGGGAACTATAACTTTCTGCTTAGGACTACATCACTGTGTACCATAGATTTTGGTATGTTGCCTTTAATTTTCTTTCCAAGCTAGGAATTAAAATTTTTCTGTAGCCAGAGTTTTTTTTTTTTTTTTGTTGGGATTACCAGTCAGCTCTGCCCTACCAGCCAGCTTGCAAACAACCACACAGAGACTTATTACTAATTATAAATGCTTGGTCGATAGCTTAGATTTGTTACAAACTAGCTGTTACAATAAATTAACCCATATTTCTTATCTGCACTCTACCACATGGCAGTACTTTTTTTTTCAGCACAGCATGTTCATCTCCTACTTTCTCTGCATCTCACTGGCAACTCTGCCCTCCTTATTCCCATGCTCTCTTTGTCTGTAATTCCCACCTAACCTCTACCTTCCTAGCTATTGGCCATTTAGCCCTTTATTAAACCAATCTGAGTGACAAATCTTCTACAGTTTTTTTCCTTCTTGATTATTTCAGTGATCTGTTCACCATTCAGCTATTCAACAGTATACTTGCTGTTCAATCACCACGTGTTTGAGTGCTTATGTGGTTATTATTGCTATTGATGTCTAGCTTTATTTCATTGTAATCAACTGAAGATTCTGTTTCATTTTTCTTTTATTTGTTGAAGTTTGCTTTGTGTCATGATGAATGATTTATTTTGGATAAAGTTTTGTAGACTGCTGAGACAAGTGTGTATTCTTTAATGTTTGAGTAGGATGGTTTGTAGATGTCTGCTGGATCTATTTGCATTATGATATCACCCAATGCTTCTATATTTATTTATTTATTTTTGTCTAGCTGCCTTGTCTCTTCATTAAGAGTGTGGTATTGGAAGTCGCCCAGTATTACTGTGTTGGGGTTAATCTGAAACTTGACATCTAGCAGTATTTGTTTTATGAAACCAGGTGCACCTGTGTTTGGTGTCTATACACTTAGGATTGTAATCTTGATGGCTGTTTCCCTGTGTATAAAGCAACCTTCTTTCTCTCTTCTGACTCATTTTTTAAGTCTTATGTCAGATATTAGAATAACTATGCTCACTTATTTCCTAGTTCCATTTACTTGGAATGTCTTTTTCCACTCTTATCTCCAAGGTTGTGTCTATCTTTGATGGTGAGTTATATTTCTTGAAGGCAGCAAAAATATGATCATGATTTCTAATCAAATTGCTAGTCTGTCTTCTTATTGGAGAGTTGAGATCATCAATCTTCAGAGTTATTATTGAAAGTGATGTATTAGTTCTTGTTATATTGTTGATTTCATAGTATCTTCTTGTATGTCTTTTGATAAACTAGCCTTGTATTGTTTAGTTTTCCCCCATGGCCTATTAAGAGTGCTTATCTGATGTGGGATGCCCCTCTGTCTGCTGTGAATATTTTTTATTACTATTGGTTAACAAAGAAGCCGATTTGACCAATAACCAGGCAGAATAGAACCAGGTGGGAGATCCAAGCCGGGTTGGGGGGGCAAGAAGGCAGAGTCTGGGAGATGCAAGCAGCCACTGGAGAAGCAAGATATGAGGTAACAAGTCATGAGCCTTATGGTAAAATATAGACTAATAGAAATGGATTAATTTAAATTGTAAGAGCTAGTTAGTAATAAGCCTGTGCTAATAGAACAAACAGATTGTAATTGAGATTAAGCCTCTGAGTGGTTATTTTAAAAGTGGCTGTGGGACCAGGCAGGAAGAGAAACCTTCAGCTACATTTATCTTTCTCTTCAATCTGAAATATCCATTTCAATACCTGCTATAAAACTGGATCTGTGGTCATAAATTCATTTATACTGTTTTTTCTTTTAATCATGAGAAGTTTTTTTATTGTTCTTTAGATGATGAGAGGTAATTTTGCTGGGTAAAATGGTCTGAGTTGACATTTGTGATCTTTCAGAATTTGGAATACATCTTTCCAGTCCCATTTGGATTTAATGTTTAATCAGTTATTATGATTGACATACCTTTGTATATGAATTGGCTTTTTACTCTTGCAGCTTTTAGTAACTTTTCTTTATTCTGTGTTGTTAGTTTTTTTGGCATTATAGCTAAAATGTCATAGCATAATGACATGAGGGATTTCCTTCCTGTTTCTTCTGTATGCTGTTCTGTATGCCTCTTGTACTGAATTAGCACCCTTGTCTCTAGGTTTGGGAAATTTTCTTCTATAATTTTATTGAAAATATTATGCCTTGGGCATGGACTTCTCCTTCTCCTATCCTCATAATGTATATATTTGGCCTTTTCATGGTATTCCTAATTCCCCCATGTTTTGTTCATGTTAGGATTGTAATCTTGATGGCTGTTTCCCTTCTTTATCTCTTCTGACTCATTTTATTTATTTATTTATTATGTATACAATATTCTGTCTGTGTATATGCCTGCAGGCCAGAAGAGGGCACCAGACCCCATTACAGATGGTTGTGAGCCACCATGTGGTTACTGGGAATTGAACTCAGGACCTTTGGAAGAGCAGGCAATGCTCTTAACCTCTGAGCCATCTCTCCAGCCCCTGACTCATTTTTTAAGTCTTATATCAGATATTAGAATGACTATGCCCACTTATTTTTTTATGCTTTTGTTTTTTTCATTGACTTTTACTGAATGTTCTGATTAATCTTCCTTTTCTTGAAGTTGTGATATTCTGTCTTCCACATGATCTATTCTGAAGCAGTTATCTTTGATGGTGAGCTTTTATTTGGCTTATGGGGTTTACCATTTCCAGCATCATTTCAGTTTGACTTTTCTTCTACAATTCTTTCTCTTTATTGAATTCTGTTTTCTTATCTTGTATTTATTATTTCATTAAGCTATTTTTGTTCTCTTGAGTTCTTCCTTCCTTGAGTTGTCTGAACATATCCATAGTCCTTTCAGATTCTTCACATAGAAATTTTAAGCTGTTCTCATTGAGAGCTGTTTACTGAGGAACTGATAATTTTGGAATGAGACACTATCTTGGTTTCCCATGTTGTTTTGTTTATGCATTGGGACTTGTTCATCTGGAGTTATGTGAATTTTACTCTCCTTTCTTTTTCTTTATATTTTTGTTCAAATCACCCCCTTCTTTCTGTGGAAACATTCGTTATTCAAGAGAGGACTAAGATGTAGTAGGGTTGCAGTATTGTTTTTCTCTGTGGGGTAGTATTCAATGCCTCAAAATTCAATTCCTCATCTTCCTGAGAGTCTACAACCATCTAGAATAATGTTCACTGTCTAAGGTGTTGGAGGAGAGACCGCTTGTTCATTCTGGCCTCCCAGAACCAAAATAACCACACAGAAACTATATTAATTAAAACACTGCTTGGCCCTTTAGCTCTAGCTTCTTATGGGCTAACTCTTATTTATTAATTTAACCCATTTCTATTAATCTGTGTATTGTCATGTGGCTGTGGCTTATCGGCTAAAGTTTCCAGCATCTATCTCTGGCAGCTCCATGGCTTCTCTCTGACTCCACCCTTCTTTCTCTCAGCATTCAGTTTAGTTTTCCTGCCTAGCTAAGTTCTGCCCTGCTATAGGTCCAAAGCAGTTTCTTTATTCATTAATGGTAATCACAACAGACAGAGGGAAATCCCACATCACTAGGGATCAATACACCTCTGCTAGTCCCTTGCTTTCCTCACTGAATGTGATGTCTCCATATGTCCAAGTGACCTTCCCTGAATTAGTTCCTGTCTGCTCCTTGCTTCTGCTCCTCCATTATGTTTTGTGGGTCCTTGTACACATGGCTGCCTTATCCTGGTTCAGATGCATCCCACTTTGCACTGCCACAGTCTCCACTGTGAGTTGTAAGTCCATGCACACCTGAAAACCCTGCCCTGGGTCAGGTCTGGTCCACTTCCACAACCTCTGCCATGTTTCATGGGCTCCCACACCAGGGCACACTACTCTGAATTTCAGTTTTTCTTGTTATGCTGTTTTTTTCATATCTATTTTAGCATCACATTGTCAAATTCTTATAATTACTCTCATATTGATTGTACTTTTACTGAATTTATAGATTCATGTGGAGAGTTGTCTGCGATAGAGTCCTGAAACCTTCCATCACATACTGATCTTTCCTTTGCTTGTTTTCTTTCTTTCTTTCTTTCTTTCTTTCTTTCTTTCTTTCTTTCTTTCTTTCTCCCTTCCTTCCTCCCTCCCTTTCCCCCTCTCTCCCTCCTCCTCCTCCCCCCTCTCTTTCTGTCTTTTTTTCTTTTTTTCTTTTTTTTTTTGGTTTTTTGAGACAGGGTTTCTAGCTGTCCTGGGACTCACTCTATAGACCAGGATGACCTCAAACTCGCTAAATTCTGCCTGCCTCTGCCTTTCAAGTGCTGGGATTAAAGGTATGTGCCACCACCACCCAGCTAGATCTTCTTTTCTTATTTTGTCTTCTTTCAAAAAAAAATTTTAAAAGAAGTTTTATAATTTTCTCCATGAAAATTGTGTTCATATTATTCTATTATACAATTTGGTATCTGAAACCTAAATATTCCATGAATGTTTTAAAAAATGGACACGATTTTGTTGCTATTTGAATGTAATAAGAGTTCAGTAGACTTTTTTGTATGTTAATCTTTTCTAGGATCATTAAGAAGCATTCTACAAGTGTCAGTGTATTGGTACATTTTTTTAGATTTTCTATGTAAATTAATATCTGAATACCAAGTGTTTTTTTCCCGCCTCATGCAGTACTTTATTGACTTATTTTACTTGGTATAACTTCAGTACATAGTTGAATAGAAGTAACCTAGAGCTATCTCTCCAGAATTTAATGGAAAACTCAAATCTTATCACATGTCTGCTTTTATTTTTTTCCCTTGGTTTCTTGAGACATGGTTTCTTTTCTCTTTCTTTATTTCTTTTTTGTTTTGTTTGAGACAGTGTTTCTTTGTAGTTTTGGAGTCTGTCCTGGAACTAGCTCTTATAGACCAGGCTGGCCTCAAACTCACAGGGAGCTGCCTGCCTCTGCCTCCCAAGTGCTGGGATGAAAGGAGTGCACCAGGACTGCCCAGCAAGATACAGTTTCTTCCTGTAGTCTTGGCTGTCCTGGAACTCAACCTGTAGACCAGACTGGCCTTGAACTCAGACACCCACCTGCCTCTACTTCCTGAGTGCTAAAATTAAAGGCACCACTGTCAGGCTTCAGATGTCTGTCTTCATAGATATCTATGAGCAGACTGAGATTCCATTCTATGAGGAGTTTTCTAAGTGCTTTTAGTTCTTTTCGTTGCTGTTGTTGTCTTGAGACAGGGTTTTTCTGTGTAGCCCTGATTGACTTGGAACTCACTATACAGACCACATTGGTCTCAAACTCAGAGATCCTCCCTCTTAAATTTTGGGATTAAAAGCAAGCACCATCACACCTGGCATGATTTTAATTCTTAGGTACATAAATGGGTTTCAAATATGATGGCATGCTTTAAATATTTGCACAATTACATATGCAAATAGTGTCTAGTAGTTTGCGGTTCTCGTGATTATTTGCACATATGTTCCCAGCTGCAGTGTTGAAGGGAATCCAACGTAATGGTTAAGAATACAGACTCTCAAGAGAGAGACAGTTCTGGGTTTGAATCTTTGCCTGCCATTTTAAATGACTAACTTGGGCAAATTATTTATACTTCCCACACTCCGATGCTGTCGCTCTGTTACTTCATTGTAAATTATGGTTTGCCTCTTCTCTCTGAGAGCTCTTTGTTTTGTTTTGACATAAGGTCTCACTGCGTAGCTCAGGCTGGCCTTGAACTCATGATCACGAGGTCAGCCTTCTGATTACAAGAATGTACCATCCTGCCTGGCTTGCTTTTGCTGTTCTTCAGTTTTACTACAGGTATACACGGGTACATTTGTTGTTACTTAGTCTCTTTAGTACTTGGGATATTTGCTTTCCATTTTGAAAAACTATACATCATTCAGTTCTGGGGGGAAATACATAACCATTGTCATTTTAAAAGTTAAACTATCCCATTCCCTTATTTCACTATTTCTGGAAATCAGTTTTGAACCTCCCCCCCCCCACCTTCCTGACTCTTAGGTGATTTCACGGACTTCCACCTACGTCAGTCAGCCTTCTCTCAGCAAATACCCAGAGGTGATCAACTGAAAAAGAGAAAGTTTTGTTTTTGGCTCACAGCTTTGGAGGTTTCAGGCCACAGCCTAGCTGCTCTCTGATGCTTTGGACTTGTGTGAGGCAGGAAAGCTTTGTGGTGGTCAGGAGGCAACAGAAAAGCCAGCAGAGACTGGGGTCCTAACCTCATCCTCAGAGGCAGCTTCTTCAATTCTGTAGAATATGGCACAAACTTAGAACTCCTCATTCTAAGCATTGTCTTTTATTTCTAAATTTCTATTTTTTTATAAAAAATATCTGTGCCTTTTTATGTTGTTGATTATTTTTTACTCTTTGGCTCTTAGCTCTTTTGGGGGTCCCGCCACCCAGCTCCCAAATAAATCATACCCATAGAGTCTTATTCTTTCTTATGACTGCTCGGCCTTAGTTTGACTTGTTTCTAACTAGCTTTTCTTAAGTTAAATTATCCTCTGGGCTTTTGCCTTTTTCTATTTCTGTATATCTTTTCTTTACTTCTTACTCTGTATCTGTCTGTGTAGCTGGGTGGCTGACCCATGGAGTCCTCCTCTTTCTCTCACTCCCAGATCCCCTTCTCCCAGATTTCTCCTCCCATTTATTCTCTCTGCCTCCCAGCCCCTCCTATCATTTCTTCTGCCTAACTATTGGCCATTCAGCTCTTTATTAGACCATCATGTGTTTTAGGCAGGCAAAGCAACACAGTTTCACAGAGTTAAACAAATACAACATAGAAGAATGCAACACATCTTTGCATCATTAAAACAAATGTTCCACAGCATAAACAAATGTAACACATCTTAAAATAATAGTCCACAACATTTTTATATTTTTAACTTACCTTTAAAAAATACCTTAATGATTTTTTTTTAAAGTGGAACTTTCTTTTTTAATAGCATACACCAGAACAGGGTAAATGGGGCTGTGGGTAGAGTACCACCTGCAGGTCAAGTCAACTTGCCACATGAGGCAAGGGGCAGGATTTCTTCCTATGTTCAGATGATGAAGGATGAAGATACTTTTTGCATAGCTGCCAGGTATGTAATCTGTTCCATGGGGTAGGGGTGAAGGGATAGTCCAGATTACCTGGTATACAATCCTAGGATGTTAGCATGAGCCACCTTGACCTTGAAGGTAACTTCAGAACTTCAGTCCTGCTCTGAAGCTAGGATAACACGGGGCCTTGGGTTGCCTCCCACTCCGTAGTTCCACTCCAGCCTGACCTGGTCCTACCTGGCCTGGTCTTGCCTCCACCGTGGTTCCCAGGGCAATCTGGGGACCCAAAGTATGTGTTGATGGGCTTTTGAGATGGCAAGTCAAAGCAGTTGCTGCCAAGCCTCGGAAGCTGGATTTCACCCCCAGCTTCCACATAGTAGTTGGAGAGCGAGGACTCAGACTCCTGGCAAGTTCCCCTCCGACCCCCACAGGAGCGCCACAGCACTGGGGGTGAGTAGGCACAAACCCAACCCGCCCCTGAAATTCGGCTAACCACAGCCTTTAGCACCTCCTGTGTCATGATATCCTGGTTCACAGCCCATGTTGGGGTGCCAAGGCAGGAGCTCAAAGTTTCAGGAGTTTGGGGGCAGGAGCATCCTGATGCCGAGGTCCTGGTGGAGTGCTACTAGCTGGCTTCATAATCGTTACCTCGAATGAAAATACCCCCATCTGTTTTGTCGGTTGACATCCCCTCTTAGTAATAATTCACTTCTTTTGTGGTTTGCAATGCTACATTTTGAGTTTAGCAAGCAGGGTTTCTTATCTTCTTAATTGGGGGTGGGGGTGGGGTTGTACGCAGCTCCAACAAAGACAGCACAAGAGTTGAGGAAAGTTAAACACTTCCTGCTGTAAGAGAACAATAGAGAGACCAGAGCTAATGAGACCCAAACTCCAAGAGTGACCAGATACAACTAAGAGAGCAGGACCCTGGAGAAGGCAAGAAGCTGAAGGGTGACCAGCCCAGGTATAATGTCACATTTAAGATGTCCACGCTGAAAGGAAGGTGAAACTGGGATGAAAAACAGATGTTTTGGGTAAAGAATTATACAGTTCTTAAGAAACAGCCCCATGTCAGCAGGGCAAGAGACGAGAGCTTGTCATTGGATGTAAGGTGGCCAGACAGACGTGCCTGAGGAGGATAACGCTGTTGGAAGTGGCAATGGAAAATTACAAGAGCAATTATTAGTAAGGAGCAAAGGCAAAGCTGGCATAAGAGAAAAATGATGTGTGGGGTACCATCTGCATGCCTTGGCAGGGAGGAACCAGTCAGAGGAAAATGAAGATGCCCCAGAGTGAGTGGCTTAGAGTCTAGCCACAGAGGTGGTTTGGGTGTAAGTGACATTAAGTCTCTGGGTGGGGAGTCCCTTTTAAATAGTCTCTGGTGCATCCCAGGCTGGCTTGGGAGCCGGTGAAGCTAGAGAGTAACTTAGAATAAGGAGTCAAGAGAAGAATCTAGAATACAGAAAGTCAGCGAAAAGTGAAGGCCAGATCAGTATGAATGAGCATAAGAAGTGAGGGATGGCAACGAAGAGTCCTGAGGACTGCTCAGGCTAGAAATTACTTGTGGCTGACTAATTCCTCCATACTTGCTCCCTGGAAGAGAGTTGGTTCCTCTCAATTAGGCTCTCCATTTACAACAGGTGAGAATCACTGGGCTTGCAGAGCTATTAGCCCACAGTAAAAACACAGCAGGTTAGAGGGGAAGGTGCCTCTATCCACATGGTGCCTGCTTTGCAAGCATAGGCACCTAAGTTTGATTCTTAGAACCCACGTGAGCTGGGCACAGTGGGGGTGGGGGTGCCAATCCAGTGCTAGGGAGGCAGGCACAAGCCTCTGTCTACCCAGTCTGGTGCACTTGATTGAGTTCCAGGTCCATGAGAGTCCTTGCCCCTCAGAATCAAGTGGGGCCTGCAAGATGGCTTAAGGGCATTCAGGCTCTTACCACCACACCTGACTGTTTCAACCAGACCCCCAGAACCCACGCAGTGGAAGGAGAGAATTGACTCCTGCAAGTCTTCAGGCTTTCACACATGTTTTGTGAGATATGTGTATACACACATGTGCACACACACATGTGCACACACATACATACAAGTAAATAAAATAAAAAAGGTGGATGGTGCCCAAGGAGTCACATTTGAGGTTACACACACACATTTGGCTTACACACACGCACACACGCACACACACACATGCACGCACAGTAGATGATAGTCGCTCAGAAATTTGAAAGGCTCTAGGGATTGTGTTCCAGATATTCACTGTCTCCAACCACAGGAGGACCAGCATGGCAAATTGTTCTGCATCCTAGGGTCCCCTGAGCCTTGCCTCTTCACACGTCCCCAGAAGCCCTGGCGCCTCACCTCTCTATCCAAGTCTTAATTCAAGATGCACCTCAAAGGACACAGCTGCTCCCTGTGAGTTGTCCAGTCTCCCCTCTCCCGCTCAGCCATGATGTACATTTTCCTTGGTAAGCCAGCCATGGCCTCAGCAGAGCTGTGACTGTCATTAGTGGCTTGCCTGTGCTCATGCCAGCCAAGCCTGAATCTGCTTGCCTTTCCATAAGACGTGCCGGTTGGCACAGTGCTTCCCCACAGCACAGTGGCTTTGTGGGACCCCGTCAGCACTTCTTTCCCTTGCCCCGCTGGTCGCAGTTGTCTGGAGTTGGAAACAGAACCCTGTGGCTGAGTCAACATTGCCTGAGACGTGGGAAGTCAGAACAGCTTTAAATCTTTCCCCTGGTCTTCTGTGACCCCTAACATTACTACCCAGAACTCCAAGGGTGTCTTCGGGAAGATGACTCAGGAATAAATTGGTTTAACAGGGTTGATAGGGTGGGGCGAGACCTAATTCCTCTCTCTTCTATCTCACTGCCTGCTTGGTGGAAGGGAGGAGGTCCGGTTTGCTGGGCCCTGTCACTGGGACTTGCTTTGGCATCCACATACCGTCACAAACACTGGAACTGCATTGATGGGATTGCATTAGCTCTCACCAAAGTCTTTATTTGTGACTGGCCTACTTAGAAAAATGGAATAGAAAAGGGACATTTTGATGTAAAAAATAATATGTTGCCAGGTAGAAAGAGAGGACCAGAGTGCAAGACCAGGCAGATGGGCCTTCCGTCACAACCCTGCACTGTCAGGGGACTGCAGTCCTCCGGGCCGCGCCTTGTGCTTCCGGTTCTCAATGGCATTTCCAAACCGTCTAAGTCAAAGGGGCCTCTGTGGAAAGCCCAGGGCTGGAAGCCCCTATGGGTGGAGGAGGCTTTGCCGGGACTAGAGGTGGGGAGGAAGGGAACTGAAAGTCAGTGGGATGCATCTGGACAGGCTGCTGCTGTGGTTCTAAGTGTTTTCCTTTCGGGGGACATGGGGGGGCAATTGGCCCGTAAAGCACAGCCTGATGAGTCACCACTGAGCCCGAGTGGGCAATTGCTGAGGTTTGTTCTCTTATAATTCTGAAAGTTTGTAGGTGTGAAACTATCTTATTCCCTTTTAATTTTGCTGTTATATAAAAAAAAAAACCTCACAGTTGGGGCTGGAGGGATGTCTGGGTGGTTAAGCAGCACTGGCTGCTCTTCCAGAGGACCCGCGTTTAACCTGTCACCAACATGGCAGCTCACCACTGTCTGTAACTTCAGTTCCAGGAGTTCTGACACGTTCACACAGACACACAGCAAGCAAAACACCAGCATGTAAAATAAATAAATAGATAGATAAATAAATAAAGATCTTCACAGTTAACCAAGTGTCCTCACTTGCTCCAAACAAGCCAAACCCTTTCCATTTGTCAGACCCCACAATACTCCTGGAAGCTGTCTAGGGGCCTTTTGGATGAGGAAGCTGTTACCTGCCCTATCCCCAAATTTAACACTCACCGCTGATCAACCGCCTTATGTTTCCAGGTTTTCATGGCTTTGTTTTTGCGTGTGCCCTAACACTGTTCACAGACATTTATATTAAAGGCTTCTTTTTATCATCTGGAGTCCTTTGGGGAGTAGTCTTAATTGTTCAATGCTATAGTCTGCCAGCAAATATTATGTTACCCTTTCTACCGCTACAAATTTGTTTAATTTTTACATCTCTGTGGAGTAGGTATTATGATTGTCATTTTATGGAGGAATAATTTGATGCTTAGGCGAGTTAGGTAAGGTGACCCCTCTGTGTTTGGTAAGTGCTGAGTACGGATGCCCACCTCTGTCCTACTGTAAAGCCCAATGCCATCCAGCATGCAGGAGAAGCTCAGTCTGGGGTCCTGGCTACCCCTAGTCTATGTAAGCTCATGTGTCTATGTAAAGGGGGATTATGACAGTATCAGTGCATGAGAGTCTGTGGTCACATAAAGCTAAGAACGCCATGCTCAGCTGGTAGAGTCAGTGGGCTGCCAACTGAACGTGGCGCTCTATCACTGTTCACGTTTCGATGACTCGGGACTTCTGCTCCTTGCTCTTTCCGAGGCTCTCTTCACTTTGCCTTCCTCTAACACTGGATTCAGGTCCTTGATGACTTGGCTTTTCCACACCTCCTCTGTCTAGCTGCCAACATTCCTCAGCAAGCCAGGGTTTGCTACTTAACACCAATGTCTTCTTGCCAAGTGTCCAAATGGAGGGTGTGGCTTTCTCCAGCCAACAACACTTGGGGACTCCATTCTGACTGGACCAACTAAGGTCATGTGACCCAGCAGCATGTCTAGTCACTGCGGCCGAGAGCATTCATGCACTGATTGGCTACAGTGTATATTCCTTACTTACCCATTTCTGGCTCATTCAGAATCTTAAAGTTGGTAAGGTTAACTTTAGGAACTTCAGACATTCATAACCTTCTTGAGAGAAGGGTCATTTTTTTTTGCCAATATGACTATTTCATAATGGTCAGGGAAGAGCTGAAAAGAATGAAATATTCAGGTAGTTTGTATCCCCTGGGTAATCTTAGAACAAATCTTATGGAGATGAGCTGGAAACAAATTCAGCTTCAGGAGGAGTTTTTTGTTTTTTTGGTTTTTTTTTGACACACCACCATTTTTCTGACTTGAGGAGTGTTGCATGCTTGCCTTTTCTCCATCCCCATCAGAATGTATTTGTGAGGTCAAGGATGCCCTAACGGGCCAAGCAGGAGATCTTTCCTTTTGATGCTGTTCTAGCTAGTTCTGAGCAACACTGCCGTGGCATTTACATGGCTTTGACATATTTTGCATTTGTTCAAGAGTGTAAAGTCTCAGACTCCATGGGTGGGTGAGGTAGATGAACATGTGAAAACGAGAGTGTGAAGGGAGACAGAAGTCTTTTATGAGAAACTATGCAAAGCGATGGCTGCATATGTCTAAAAATATAATTATCCCCTTTTGTTTGCTTGATAGAGTTTTGATAGATAGGATCTTGACAGCTCTGTTATGAAATGGTAAAATGTAATTTAGGTTTAAAAAAATCTTAATTATCTTAAATTATAGTCTGAAGACATGTTTAGGGCTTTGATCCTTTCGTGTGTGGGACATAGCAGGGCCTGCAGGTGCAGCCCAGCATAGTCTATATGCATAACAGGAAGAAAAACATGGTTGACTGGTGCCCTGGCCACCGCTGGGGGGGGTGTATACAGAGGGACACTAGCAGGATTTACCTTCTGACCCCAAAGAGCAGAGAGGCATTGTGGGTATTTCCATTCATTAGCCAATAAACCCAAGCTTCTAAGTGAATCATTCAGGCTCCTGAAGGCCTGGCTTTCACGACCCCTATCTCTGGGGGCGTGATCCAAAGAGAGTGAGTCACAGGACTGTGTGGCAGACTCACACCTTCCCAGCTGACTTGCTAGGAACCAGAGTTTGCTGTTTGAGGTCTCTGAGCCTCAGTTTGTTCAGCTGATTCTGAAAGCAGAACAGGTAGGGCTGTTTCCGAGGGTTCGAATCCCTCTGTGGCTTCTCAGTTCTCTTTGGTCCTCAGCTGCTCTTCCTTCCTCTACCTTCCCCTCATACCTGACTGTTTTTATCCTACCTATCTTCCTCCTCTCTCCCTCCCTCCTTCTCCCTCCTTCCCTTCTCCCTCACTCCTCTGCCCTCCCTCCCTCTAAGATACTGAATGCTCATTAGACACAGGCTACATGGTGTTCCCTCTTCACACCCTAGCCCCAGGAGAGTGAGTGTAACTTGGCTAAGCGCTGGGTATAATCATTTCATGAAAATGAGAGATCACCAGCATTCGCCACCCATTTGGCTTTAGCAGCCATCAATAAGGAAATTCACTGCAGTGAATCAGAAAGAGCGAGGTTGGGAGGAGAGTCGGGTTTTTCAGGTTGACACTGGAATCAGAAACTCTGGGCTTGAAGTCTGCTTGAATGGTGACCTCGGGCAAGTAACCACTCTGAACCCCAGTTTCCTCATTAAAATGTGGGTGACAATAGGACTTTCTTCAGAAGTCTACTGTGAGGGACACAGTATGAAAGTATGTATAAAATAGACTTAGGAGAGAACATAGACTCCCTGTTTAATTCTCACAATGACCCCCTGAAGGGTTTCCATCATTTTCTCAGCCATCAGTAGGAGGAAATCAAAACCAGAAGAGGGGAAGAAGCTGTCCCAGCGATGGCTAGAAAGTGATCCAGTCAGATTCACAGCATACTGATCTCACTTCAGACCCCAGGCTTCACCTGGCTGCCTCCTCCCCCAGGGTGCTTGCACCCCAAGACTGAGTGGGACCAGCAGCCCATGACACCCACAAGGCTGATGCTGACTGTGTGGGTACCCTTCTCGTATGACTTATTAAACAGGGATCAAATGTAATGTAGTTTTGGATTTAAATGCTTGCAGCTATTATTTCAAAGGGAGACTTAAACGATTAAAAAAAAAAAAGGCTTAGCAAACTTTCAAGAACACAGGAAGATGACTCTCCCAAGGCTTCCGGGAGTTGAAAGAGAATTTCACACTAGCTAGTCAGCTTGATGCTTCTCTAGGGCCTATAAGGGTGCAGTGTGGAGCAAAGGGGAAGGCCCAGGCATGAAAATGGGTGGACACATTTCCCTCCCTTCCACCCATGGGTGCCTTTGTGCTCATTCTTGTGAGAGGTGCTTCCTGCTCTTCCACTTTGCCTGGCTGACTCCTGACACACCTGCAAGCAAGCAGGAGGCGGTTTTCCGTGAACATGTTGCACAGGCTTAATGTGAACCCCAGGGTGGAATCAAGATCCTCAGGGAGGAAGAGCAAACAGTAAATTGTACTTTTCTTCACGGTACCTTGAACTCCACCTCAGGAAACACAAGTGGTTCTGTGGGACAGCTCTCCTGCCAGAAGCTCCCAGGAGTATCCAGTACCTTCATTTGGGAACATCTCAGGAGAGTGTGCGTCTCTCGATTAAACACTTCCTGAGGCAGACTCCGAATTATGCATATATGATCATTTATACAAGATCCTGTCACTTTTGAGCCTAGTTGTTTAATATTTTCCTTAAGGGAAATGTATCTTAACAACCCCACACATTCGTTAACAGTCATTTTCCTATAAAGTTTGTGTGTGAGAGCAAGATGTGTGTTCAGAAGGATGCAGAAACAAGCGTGGAAAACCATTTGGCCGCAGGTCTCCATATAAAACATGCTAAGACATTCAGTCACTCAACCTGCCTGCCAGAGAGATGCCTTGCTGGGCTCTACCTTGCCTGTTCCCCTCCTTTTTCTCATGTGGTGCTGTAAATTGGGGAGCTTGCTGAGACATCAGCCCAGAGAAGTCGGGATCCCTGTACCATGGCCTCTGTCATCTCCCAGTCCCGAAGCCTTTAAAAGAATCAGACATACGAGGGCTTCAAAGGCCGGACACGGAAAGCTGAGCTAAAGAAAGACTGGAACAAGATGCAACAAGCCTCCTACAAATTATTCATAATTCCATTCTGATTCATAGCAGGAGTCAAAATAGCCTGCAAGCCCAAGGCTGCAGCTGGTAGAGCGAAGCTCTGGTGTTTTCGTTCAGTTCCTCCAATGAGGGCAGGCCAACTGGAGGCCTGGGGAAGGGAGATCCCTGGAGATAAAAATGAGTCTTCCAGGCCAAATGGTCTTCTGGCTGAAGGTCTCAGATATTTAGTAACCAGATTTGGACTCTAACCAAGGAAGAGGTGAAGGAAAATCTCAGCCCTCATGGCTAGATAGACCTCTCCAGGGATGGTAGTGTCCCTTCTCTGCCTTCACCCTCTGCAGATTATACCTGGAAAATGAGGCCCCATGGACCAGCATTTTTGTTAGAATAAGGTTGATTCAAAATTACCAAGACCTCTTCTGAAAATGTCTCTTCTAGGTCCTGCCCCAGAACCATAAATGAGAAACTTCACCAGCATAGCCAGGCTGTCGAGAGCAGACCCATCTCTGTGTGTCAAATGTCTAAAGCCATGGCTGAAGCTTCACAGGAAAGCCCCCCTTTGGGGGGCTCTAGCATGGCCTTGCATATCTCTGTTTTAGTAAGGGAAGGGTCCGTTATAGTCCTGGTCCTGATGTAGTAAGGAAACTTTTGATGCACAGAGACATGGCAATGGTTTGAAACACGAGTGAGCAAGTGCCGACCGAGTGCCTTTGCCGTGGAAGAGGAGCTCAGTCTTGTCGGCTGTCCCTCTGACTCGTGACCTCACCAGTCAGAGACACAAAGGGCAAATGGTGGAAGTTTGACCTCAAAGGACTTCGCTCTGAAATTCAGTGTCTCCAGTGGAGGGATGTAGGGTTTGATGTGAAAGTTCAGTGTTAGTTAAAAACAGAGGCCTGAAAAAAAAAAAAAAGCAAAAACAAAAACAGGCCTAAAATGGCCTTGAAAGGGACATGGGTTGTAAGCTGGATTGTGAGGAACTGACAAGGCTGGGGTCTTCCTAGCATCTTTCCAAGGGGAATATGACATCAAGAGCCCTAGAGGTAGAAGGAGGCTCAGATTCAGACAGCACAGTAGAACACTAGATTTTTCCGGGGAGAAGGGATGTGCTGGAGATATAAAAGGGGCTGAATCATGAAGGGTCTCAGAATCTGTGAAGAACAATCTAGAAAAAAAGGAGAGCTATTTCAGGTTGTTTAGTAGCAGGGACTGTGTTCTTCCATGGCCCCATGGAAGGAGAAAAGGCATTACTCTGTGAATACCCAAAGCTGAGCACCACTTACATCCTAGAGACTTCTGGAGGGACCTAACTTAGAATTTGTATTTGAGCTGGATGGCTGGGGACTGGTGGGAAGCATGGGGGAGTGGTGCTTTGGCTGAGATGACCTGGCAGAGGGAGAGGGTTCTAAGTTAGTCCCAGTATGACTGGAGTCAGATACAGAGTTGAGTCAAGGTCTTGGGCTATGGAAGCTAGTAGAGAGGGCCAGGGTTCACAAACAGGGCAGTGGGCTGAAGCAGACAGAGAAGCTAGCAAGTAGGGGAAGACGGCCCTGCAGAATCAGTCTATTGTTATCCATGGTAAAAATGAGACTCATTGGATATGCTCCAGAAAAATAGCCATGAAAAGTCAGTGATGGGCCCTGAAAGCCTTAAAGGCTGGTACTAAGCTCCATCCAGATGTGTGGTGGAGTCAAGATTGATTATGGTATGCTGTCCGGGTCATTCCACTGCTTGCGTAGCGATGTTGGAGGACCGTAGCTATATACTGTTGACATCTAGGAAGCTTAAGCTCATCAGTTAGAACCCACTGAGAAAATCCATGTCACAGTAGGAGAATGTTTGCATGGCAAGATGAGAGATTGAGATCATAGCTCAAAGGTAAAAAAGCAGCTATTTGGGCTAGCTCTGACTGTGTGTTGTTTGTCCAGAGGGCTAACTTTAACTTGGGATCTCCAAGAAATAATGGACAGATGAACTAGTGAAGGGCACTGTGGATTTTAGAAGGTGGAGTGAACGGTGGCCTCGACACCATTGTTTGGCGTGTCTTATTTGACCTCAGTCTCCTGACCTCATATGTGAGGAAGAAGGGTCCTTAGATATGTGAACTCCTCAGCCACAGAACTCAGGGAGCAGTCGGAGAGCTGAGGACTCCTTTGGATCGTGTGACTCTTCCCCTCTCCTACTCACCATAGGGCCGTCACCCTGACCTCACTTTCCCAGTCCCACCCTTGGCTTCTGTTAGATTCCGCATTAGGAACTTGGCCATAGAACTGATTTGCACAATGCCTAAATCTGTTTCACATGTAATCAGTACTCTTGGGGGATGGATTCTAGGAAGAGGAATGGCAAATTGATTCAGAATTCCCAAGTGCTGGAAAATGAAACTAACTAGGGCGATGGTGAGGGCTAGCAGGGAGAAAATGAGAACGAGAAGGAGGAGGGAAGGGGGAGGGGAGAGGATTCTTGAGGGAAGCATCAATAGATTGTCCCAACTCTTACAGAGTCAAGATGCAGAATTGAAGTTGAGGACTATGATCTGCTCAGTAGAGGTAGAGTTGCCCAAAAGGTGGGATGGAGGGAGGAAGCTCTCATATTTGCTGAACAAGGCTGTGAAAGGCATTGTGGGTACTAAGAAGCAAATGGCCAATGAAGATGCTCAAGCCTGGCCCTTCTGGCACAAAGTAGGTACATGATCTGTGTCAGCCAAAATAAGTAGCTATGTGTTCAGGTGTCATCTCAGATACCCTGGAGCAATGATTGGCACTGTCTTTATAGAAGCAGAAGTGACTTGGTTCCCAGACAGTTGACTAACTCCCCCAGTTTGCAAAGTGACTGGTCACATAGGGTTCAAGTCCCACCTTCTTTTCTCTGCTAGTGTCATAGGGACCTTGCTGCTTAAGAAGGACAAGGATGGGGCATAGTACCTTAGTAAGGTACCTACCCAACATTGGTAAGATGCCGAGTTCAGTTATTAGCACTGGGGAACAACAACAGAAAGGAGCCCAAATCCCAGCAAGGATGAGTTTTTGGTGGTGAATTCTGAGGGGTCACTTTTGGTGTCTGAAGGTGTAGCTGAGTGGATAGAGTGCTTGCCTGCCAAACACTGCTCAATGGATTCCACACCCAGTACCTCATAAAGCAGATGGGGAGGCACATGTGTATGACCTCAGCACTCAGGAGGTGGAGGCAGGAAGATCATACTCTCTTATGGAGCACCAGGCCAGCCTAGGATATACATTAGACCCTGTCTCAAAACAATGAGAAGAATAGGGTTTTCTCCCTCTATTTCTCTGCTCTTTGACAGAAACCATCAGCGTCTAGTGCATAGGACCTGGTCTACGCTGATCTCTAATTCCTAAAGCACAGGCCAGCAGTGTGCTCTGTGTTATTCTTGAGGCACGTGTGTGTCTTGTTCCCTTCCCCCAGTTATTTTATTTCATTATTTAGCTAAGAGAATCAGTGATAAACCATTTGTTTGGGAAAATGTGCAGCCTGCTGAGTCCGGATCACGTTCGAGTGCTTTTGGTATTTGGAGACATAAAATGGAGACATATTTAAGTTTGTTCAAAGAGGCATCCAAACATGTCCAGGCAGGGCCTGGGGGTGGGCTGGGCTCTGTGTGGCTGCTGCCGGCTCCATGGGCTAATCACAGGACATCAAGGCTGCATCTCGCTAGCAGCATTCAGAAACGAACCCGGAACTTCTGAGGCCTGGCTGGGAAGCACCAGCTATCACTGCCAACAGGAGCTGTGCCCTCAGGGGCCATCTGCAGAGGTGGTGCAGCCACTTGCGGGCACTGAGGACAAGCCAATTGGTTTAAGGCAGCCTTTGCTGTTAGTGTGGGCTGCTGGCAATGAAGCCAGAGTCCGGAGGACACCGGGGAAGTCACCCCCGCAGCCTCCTTCAGCCACACAGCTGCACTCGAGCTAATTTAATTTAGTCTGACCATCTTCCGAGCACAGCACGGGCTGGGCCATCAATCTCAGTCAACACGCGGGAAAACCAGGGCCTAGAAGGGGCCCACCCAAGGTTACACTGAATCCCTAGCATTCAAAGCTGGAAACAGGGCTTCCAAATTGCTATAGAAACGTATTAAAATGAAGAAAAGCAATGGGGCACTGTTTTAATTACACTGCTCCTTTCTGGGGCCAGATCGTTATATTGCAAGTGCAAGCAAATGAATACTTTCCTGCTTTTCCTTTTGGAGAGGAAGAAAGCAGCATGGTGCCAACACAAGCCGCTTGATTGTGTGATATTTCAGCAGTTCCTACTGTCTTAAAGAATCTGCGGGTGTTACGTGTCAGCACTTTAGAAAACACCAACCCCCAAAACCTTTGCTATTGTGGTTTCTAAAAACCTTATAAATATGTTTATGGGGGGGAAAAGCTTGTTATTGAAAACTTGGAAATTTGTATAAAGGCCTGTGGTGATGGCTCAGTGGATGTGATGCTTGCCACGTCAGCATTATGACCTGAGTTCATATCCCCAGCTTCCACAGAAGAGCCAGGCCAGGGGTGCATGCCTGTCACCCAGAACCGGGTGGGCATTGTTTTCAAACATACTTACCCTGTTGCTCTTTAGGAAGCTGGAAGTTATCTCTACTGTGGCTCCTCTGTGTCTGTTAATTATCCTCTCTCCACTGCCTCCCCAAGCCCTCCTGGTAGCTGCCATTCAGTTCTCTGCTTCTCCCGAAGTCCACTCTTTGGTGTCCACATGCAAGTGACAGCACGTGCTGTCTGGCCATCAATGTTTGGCTTATTTCATTTAGTAAAATGGCCTCTGCTCGACCCATCTTGGTGCAAATGACATAATTTTATTCTTTAAATAGCTGAATAATATTCCATTAAATATGCCCATCACACTTTTGATCTACCCATCTATGGAGGAACACCTAGTTGGCTCAGGATAAGTGATTAAATGACTGTCTGAATGCAGATGTCTATTTGTCATACTGATTTTTTTCTCTTAAATATGCCTACTAATGAGATTGTTGGGTAATATATGAGTCCTGTGTCTTTTTTTTTTCATGAAGAACTGATATACTGATTTATCCCACCAATAGTGTACATTTCTCCATAGGCTTGCCAGCATAGTATGCCTTTCACTTGAAGTTTTTCTACTACTGCCCAGCATAATTCCTAACTAAATTCTAACTCTTATCCTTATCCCCACAGATCAGCGTCACTACTGTCCTTCATCAAAGAAAACGAAGGCCATCACAGAGACCCACAACTGGACAAAACATAGAAATCAATGGATTTGGGGGAGCCCGTCCCCAGTGGATACATCTATAGCACCGCTCCTGCATCTACAGCTCAGGGAACATTGTGGAGGAGGAAGCGGGAAGACTGTGAGAGCCAGAGGACCAGGAAGTATTCTGTGAGACAGTCTCTCCTAGAAACAGCTGCATAAACAAGATTGGAACAATGACAGTATCAGTGGACATGTTAACACAGAACAGGGACAGTTTCAAGAGTTCCCAGCCCTAGCCAGGGAACCACAGGCAACTAAGTCTGCTGGGAGAAGGAGAATTAGCCTCTTCCAGGGATGAGCAGCATATTGGTTGTCCAACCCATGATCGGCCATAAAGCCATATACCCACAAACAACAAAATTAGATTTAGCAGGTTGTATTTATATGTATTTGGACACACACATCCATACATATATGCATATGTGTGTGTTTGTAACAATAATATCCAAAGAAAATGAAAGGATCATGAGAGGACCTAGGAGGGGTTCAAGGGAATTCTGGGGGAAACTGGAGGGAAGAATGGGAGGGGAAAGCAATGCAATCCTATTTCAACTGAAACCATTTTTCAAAAGTCTTTCTAACTGGAACAGGAGACTGTGCCGTAGTGATTCTGCATGCCCCTGATGATTAGAGGGCCTGAATACTGGTTGTTCTGTCATCTTATATTGTCTTTTCATATAGGTGAGGGCCATTTGGATCTCTTGTTTTAAGAAATGTCTACTCCAGTCGCCCATTTGAAACCGCGGGCGGCGCTGCACTCATCCCTGCCCAGGCAGCTTGCCTGGGTGCTGAGAGGAGAGCTTGCACTCCTCTGTGGGCAGGTCCTGACATGTCATTTATCCGTGCACTGTCTGCCACCTCCTCTCTCAGGTACATGGTGGACGGCACAGCTACTTCTAACTTGGCCAAGGTTAAAAATAATAATAACAGCAAAAGAAAACAAAACACCTCTTTCTTGCTGTGATAACTCTGATTTTTAAAACTGTTTTGATTTGGGTACACTGTGAAATAACTGGATCATGTCAACGAATGTTCCTCTTATCTCATATTTTTATGATAAGGTTATGTAAGACCTGGTTGCTTTGCCAGTACATGGTAGAGCTTATTCATCCCCCAACTAGGACTTGCACCCTTCGGCCAGAACTTTCCCTTCCCCATCTGCCCTCACCCTGACAAGTGTTCTTCTTTTCTCTGCTACTGTGTGCTCATGTCTTTTGAAATGCCTTCCACCCAGCTTAGCTTACTCAACTGCTTTCTATCCAATCAATCTTTCTTACTGTCCTGAAACTTTGCCACCGTTCATTCTATTCTCTCTGTCTCTCATTTTCAATCCCTATCTTGTTTCAACCTCAAGTCTGAACAATTACCTCTCTTTCTCTTTGAAGAATATCCCCTTTTAGAACAGTGTTACTGAATTCAAGCAGCCATAGCAAAATGACATGGAATAGGTGGTGTCGTCAGCTTATGTCCTCATGGTTTCAGAGACTGGGCACCCAAGGTCAAGGAGTCAGAAAGAATGTTCAGGTTCTGGTGAGGGAGCTCTTTGTGGCATGTAGCCAGCCAGCCAGCTTCTTGCTACATACTTCCATGGTAGAGACGGAGGATGGGAGAAAAGAATGGATGGAAGGAGGGACAGGGAGGGAGGGAGAAAGGAAGGAAGAGAGAGAGAGAGAGATGTTTCTTACACATCATCTTTTAGTTGAACAACCCTTTCTGCCATGCTTTCACTAAAGCCATTGTAATCACTAACAAGCTGTGCCGAGGCTCTTTGGAGGAACAGAGGCTCCCATCAACTTACTGCCACATGAAGACCAGATTCAGAAGTTGACTCCCTCCCACCTGTGGCTTGGGATGTAATAAATTGTCTTAGGATGTCCATAGAAATTGTGTTCATAGAATCTCTCTGTACCTTACTGTGCTAACTGACCCGGCTAGAGCCTCTATTGAAGAGAGCATATGAGTATAAGATGAAGAAGAAGGTCAGAGAAGTCAGCCACTCCATGGATGACTGTGAATTGACTGAGGTGACAGCAAGCAAGCCACATTGGCTGTTTCTGAACCTGGGCGCATGGGATACTTGTTCTACTAGCAGATCTTACCTCCTTCTGCTGGATATTCCTATGCTTCTTTGTAACAATGTTTGATGTTTGCTAATAGTTTGTGTATGCCCCCTTTTGTAACCCTGAAGGACTTGCTTAGCAGAGTTAGTATAGTACTGTATTGAGAAGAGTCGCCCCTTGACAGTCCTATCCATGGTTATGCCTCTGAGAAGTTGGGTGATTATAAATACACATTCTGGAAGTTGTCCCAACAACCTTTCATAAAGGGATTAGTTTCAGCCTGGTAAAATCATCCCTGGCTGGTTTGATTACTAACCGGAATAACTCAGCTCTCAAGTGGTCCTTACTTATTTTAAAATAACTTCACATAAACTGACTACTGGAAAATTGGTCTTTAGAGTCAAGTGCTAAGCTAAACTCTTCATTTACTGGGAATTCATTTAACACTGACCTCAAATTACTCAACGGTGAAATCATAGATTCTATGTAAACACAAAAACGTCAGGCTTATGGGGCCATATTGTCCTTCATTTGGTGTCTGCTGTGGAAAAGCCATACATGTTGGCTTCAGCTTGGATCTCTGATGCTCCTGCGAGGCGGGTGGTCATCGTCAAGTTAATAAAGAAAGCAGAAGCAGCATTATCCATACAGAGGTACAGGAAAAACACAAGCCCCAATGAGTCACTTTTGTACAAATTCCTTCATCCTGAGTGTTGACACAATCCAGAGCTGAGTTTAACAAACAGAGAATGGGCAGGAAATGGGCTGCCTACCCCCTTGCTCTTATTATCAGACTCCATTGTAGCCAATTGGAGAAAAGGGTCTCTTTCTGGCTTTGTAATAGTAAGTACCACATGAGAGAGAACTGTCGGGATCTGCTGGAGTTTGAATAGAACTTAGCTAAGACCAGGGGCCAGATGAATAACAAGAGACTCGGTTCATGGTCACGGGGTGTATGCCAGAAATGGCACAGTGGGTCCCATGCCCGGTCGGCAGCTCTGTGACTCTGAGCAGCCACTAGTGTCTCTAGTTCACAGAAGCTACAGGAAGATGGATGTGTTAGTTTGAAGCCACTACCTTGGTGACTAATTTGCTTCACAGTGACAGAAATTTAATATAGCCTCCCTCTCAGGGTAGAATGTGTGAAATGTGTTTACACCTCACCTGTTTGGCCGTGCTAAATTGGTTAACATTTCTGGGCCTTTTAACGGTAACACGGCAATAAAAACTGGTATCTATTTCAGCATAAGGGAGATTGGATAGCACAGTATAACTTAAGAGGAGACCCATGGTGAGGAACGGTCTCTGTTGCGGTCAGATGACACATTTGTCTCATCATTGTAAGCATTTTAATTGGTTTTTTTTCCTCATATTTTTGGTTGTGAGCCTAGCCTTTAATAGCTGAGCCATTTCTCCAGCCCCCTTTTTTCCCCTCTATGTACTCTATGTTCTGAAGATTTCTGGCTTATGCATTAACTGGATTTTTCAAGTAAAATTCATTCTCTCATCTATTTCTAGTTCATTAGCTGTGTTGAATTTCTAATAGCTTGGGATTGTCTTAAAAGAATAGTTATAATTAATGTGTTTGGGCTAAAAAGCAAAGCTGTTTGTTGTTAGAATTAATGAAATTTCCATTAGCTTAAAAAATGTCAGCAATGGATTGTTGAGCCAGGTTTAGAGTCACAAAGTTAGTTTAATTGGGGGTAGGGCTAGACACAGGGTGGAGGGACTCGGGCACGTCATGGCTGCCTCTGTTTATTGTTGAGTCCTCGGGTGTTGCTGGGAGATTCGAAAGGTTGAAAGAAAACTGCAAGTCCTGTGCCATGAGATGGGCTGGGAGAGGAAATCAAGGTGCTGGGCTCTCTGTTAACAGGCTTGGCGAGCTGGAAGTGAACTTGAGGATCCTTGGGGTCTTAGGAACTATTACGCAATGTCCACTTTACAGTTACGAGAAAAAATAAAACACAAACGAAAACAGAGACCACTCCTGAATGGATGTTCCAAGCGTACTTGAAAGCGTTCTTGTCTGTAATTTGTTTTGTATAGAGAGCTAATGCTCAAGGACTGACCACTGTGCCTTCATTACTGCCGTGTTCCTCTCTGAACACTGTCAGAAGAACCAGCATTCTGCTGCATTATTTACATCAAGGCCTAATTACTCGGTTTCCAGATGACTGCTTTTCAAGTTGGCTACAGACTCAATAGGGAATTATGTGCATTCTATGAAGTTTCTTCTATGTAAACCCAGCCAGACTTCTTAGGGACAGAAGACAGTTGCAGGAATTGTTCCCTTCAGTCTGAAAGCACATTGACCTTTTGTTTTGAAATGCAGCAAGTGAAGATACAGCTCCAGAAGGCCCATCCGAGAAGTTTAAATAGACAGGGTTTCCCGTTTACACTCTGTAAACACTTGGAGAAAAAGACAGCACACACAGCAAGTACTCACCCAACAGACCTACATTCACAGGGCAGACACGGAATACACATACAATCCACAGCCTAAACACAAAACATGTACATGGCAGCCAGTGCATACAGAGTAAAGGTTTTGAGAAGTCCTTACAGAAAAAGTCCAATGATTTTTGTTTCACTGTGTGCTTCTCAAGTTAATCTGAGTTTCACAGCCTCACAAACACACCTCATCCTGCATGTGTGCTGGTCACTCCTATTCAAAACACCTTAGTAGTCCCAGAAAATACTTTGTGAATAATTGGCCTTTGAGATTTTCTCCAGGAAGTTAACGGTTACATAGGTTAAGGAAGAGGCACCCCAGCGTGAGTGAGCACAAGTTACATACCACTATTAAAATAACCCACCAGTCGGAACCAGTTATATAACGAACACTGAGGGCCGTGACTGATGGCTGAAGTCTTTCTTTCTGGAGTTCGGCTTTTCTCATGTCATGTGCAGACAGCCATTTTCAGCTGTCCTGTCACCTCTGTCTAAACCTCTGCCACTCGCTGGTCACACAGGTAAACCCTGCTGGGCAGGGAAAGGACGGCTTCCTGAAAAGCGAGTGTGTAGCCAGAGTGGGAGCCGTATTTCCCCCATCCCACCGCTCATGGCTGCACTCAGCACCCTTAGACCTGACATAATGATTGCTACATTACCCTCTGCATTCCTGCTGCGAGGGCCCAGAGCAACTGCTTATCGGCATGCATCACTCTGTGTATTCTGTGTAGGGTAGAAAGGGATAGATTTCATCCTCTCAAGAATGTCTGGCAGTGCATTTGCCAAGCACTGCCTGTGAAGATGAAGGAAGGTTTTTATCTTCACAGGGAAGCTGTGACCTGGACCATGAGGAGGTCAGACCACACAGTTATACATGAACTCATCGTAGGGCTAACTGACCAGAGCTCCGGCACGGAAAACGCACATTGCTGCAAAGAGAGTGAAAAGCTTCACCCTCAAATGTGCTAATATTTTATATTTTTGAATCAAACCATGCTTTCCCACAGAGTGAGTTCTACTCTGTAAAGGATGGATGTCATGGAAACTCCCAGATAAGTCTTTATCATCAAACTACCTTTTTGTTAAAGTACAGAGAAGAACACGCCAGTTAGTGCAGCCGCTGTAGAAAACAGTATGGGCCTTTCCCAAAAACACAACAACAGCAACAGCAAACAAAAGCTAAAAGCAGGGTGCTGGAGAGATGGTTCAGAGGCTAGGAGAGCTTGCTGTACAATCTTGAAGACAGGAGTTCAGGTCCTAGGCCCCACATAAAACGCCAAGTATATCACAAACTCCTGTTACTTCAGCTCCAAGGGATCCACTGCCCTGTTCTGGTCTCAACAGAAACCCTCATACACACATGTGCATACACTCTTGCAAGCATGCACATGTAAATAAATAATAAAGAACTAAGGGTAGATCTACCATATGACTTGCCTGGATATCTAACCAAAGGAATCAAAGTTGCCATGCGACATAGACACCTTCACACTCATGCTGATTATGGCACTATTCACAATAACTAAGTCATAAAAATCAGCCTAGGTACTCATCGGCATATGAGGAAGAAAATGTGGTATAGATATGCAGTGAAGTATTATTCAGCGGTCAGGAAGAATGAAGTCACGCTATTTGCAGGAAATTGGAGGTTATTATGTTAAGTGAAAGAAGCCAGACTCTAGAAGCCAAACATTGCACGTTTCCTCTCATGTGCATGAAAGACTGGAAAGCAGAGCATAAGCTATTTGGGGAGAGAAAAAGGGCCAGTGGGGGAAGGGGGCACAAGAAAGAGTATGGGAGTAAATATGACCAAAGGTAGTCATATATGAGTATATAATTTCACAAATGAAGTCATTATTTTATAATTACATTATAGTTAGTATGCACCAATCAAATATGAAGCAGGGCTAGAGAGATGGCTCAGTGGCTAAAGGTGCCTGCCACCAAATCTGTTGACCTTAGTTCAATCCCTGAGACCCACACTGGTGGAAGGAAAGAACAAACTCCAGTGGGTTGTACTCTGAGTGTCACATTTTCACCCCCCACATAAGCATCACAGAATAAATAAATAAAATGTAAAATATGAAAAAATCAGAAACAGAGCACACTTGAATGCAAGTTAGATAACCCCAAGAGTTTATGTTGTTAATGACACTAATTATTAGGCACTTACTTACAGCGTGCTTGTCAGTGTTTCAGGCACTGTTTTGCAGGCACTAAGCCCTAGAAAGCTCACACCAACCTTAAATGAAGCAATGCTATGTGTACTTGATCTTTCTTGTCAGACTTTCTTTTGGACTACCAGCCCTCCAATAATGACATGGAGAATTATTATTAATATGAAAGCTTGGCCTTTAGCTTAGGCATGTTGCCAACCATATCTTATAACTTAAATGAACCCATTTATATTCATCTACATTCTGTCTCATGGCTTTTTAACCTCTCCTCCATTCTGTACGTCCAACTTCCTCAGTGTCTTGCTGGTGCCTCTTGCACATTGGGATTCATCCTCCTGAGTTCCTCTTTCTCCCCAGAAGTCCAGCCAGCCTAACCTTTTCTGCCTAGCTATTGGTTGTTCAGATTTTTATTAAGCCAATCACAGCAATACATCTTTACACAGTGTACAAATATCCTGCAACATTTCCCCCTTTTTGTCTAAATAAAAATGAAAGAGTTTAACTCTAATACAGTAAAACTACATATAATAAGAACAATTAACAAGTAAGAATTACATTCAGAATGTCTGCTCCATATGTATTTGACAAATTCAGAGAAAATACTCTAATATCTATCCTATGTTGATGAATCCTAACTTTTATATCTAAACCACTTTCTATTATAACTTGTTACCAACCTAAAAATATTCTTCTACACCTTAAAACATTTTCTTAAATAAACAACTTGTTTTTATGTTTCTTGACCTTTTAAAACTTTATATGTCTTTTGTAAGTTTCTTTTCTGAATTTAGTAACAAAGAAAATGGTACAACTATCTAGTCTTCAACCTCATAAGAGATCCAAGAAAGATATAATATTACCTGAGTAAATAGGAAGTGCAGTGCAAACAACTTCTAAAACTATAGAAATGACAGACATATGGCTGCCTGGACAGTCACCCAAGGTTCCTCTATAATGTTGAGGCATCTATCTTCAGCCTAAAGGCCTAGAATATCTGACAAGCTTTTCTACAAAGCAGGAATTTTGAAGGACTGTCCTACATTGTCTTGGCAAAATTTGGCAGTCACCTTCTTTTGTGTACTGTTTGTCCAATTAGCACAGCATACTGTCAGCAGTTAAGGCAAGGGCAGTTTCCTGCCCAGTGGCTTACTTTGCCACATTGAAAGCAAACTCCATTTTGAGGTTCTTCAATGCCCATAATCCTTTTTTGAAGTAAATTAGTGCTGCCAGGAGCAGACATATCTCATTGTCATGAAAAGCTTTGTTATTAAAACATCTTAAATACTCTATTCTGTAGGTTTCTGAGGTGTTCGAAGATTACCTATCTAATATATATCTCTGTTTGACCCTGAAAACATACCTGATGTGATTACAAGTTTGATTGTAATAGATGACTAACTACTAACTTGCATTTCTTAATTATCCTAAATAGTTTGCAACAATAGCTTTCAAGGACCAGAACTTTACATTGCATTTTAAAATGAGCTGCATCAGTACATATATACAGTAAGTTAAAACAAAAATAACCTTAAATTTGTATCATTATACAAAAATCATACCAATGCAAAATATTTGAGATTGGTAGTTGCTTTTTTTTAGTTTAAAAGTAGATTTAATAATCTACCCTTTCATTTTATCATTCCTCTTGTCTTGCGGTGACAGTATCTTTAGGAGGCCCTAAAATAATTGAGATAATGTCTTGGGAGAGCTAGCTGTTATCCAGTCTTGGTGTGATGGGAAGGTGCAGAGAAGTCCTGGCTGTAGGAGTCTATGAGGCTGGACCATCTCAGCTAGCAGCTTTGAAGTTCTTCTGGATGCAGAAATTTGACGAAACTGCAACAGAGGCATTCTGAGAAGCTGGATTACCCGGACTACTTGGTATCTGGTCTTTTTTTATCTTTCTGAAAACACACAAACTTTTAAAGGTAGCATATATATTAACACAAGTATGGAACATGCAGTGTGCACACATCAGCTAAAGATGATTTTCTGTTTTATGTTTGAGCATGTAAAAGACTCTGTTGACTTCATAAGTCCATTTGGACTGCACAAACAAACTGTAATATATGTCTCCAACCATGCCATATGAAAAAATGGCATGTAATAATAATAATAAGTCATGAGACTCTGTAGCCAACAAGATTTATCATGTCTCATCCAGTTTCAACACTGTTCCCATAGTAGAGGTACATCACCTCTCTTTGTAGTTTTTCTTGATTTCTTTCTTCATGTCTGTAGCCAAGATTTTTAGGAGGTCTTTCTTGATCAAATCTGATCTTTGTTAATTTTGAAGAAATCCTTAACATTTTATTTCCTGTGGAAACAAAAGCATAACCTCTCCCCCAATGCAACACACTTTTAAAACTTCCATTCTAAAGTTAAGATATCCTTAAAATACATAGGCTGGTTTAATTTAGTATTTTTTCCCACAATCCATTATTTCTCAGCAGTGTTTTCCCTTCACTCATCAGCATTCACAAAATTCAAAGTCTACAAAGTACTGGGCAGGATCCAGATACCCTGTGTATTTCCCATCCTTACAAGGCTTATTATTTTTATATTACTTTTCTCTCTCTTTAAAGACTTTACTATTATTTTAAACTACAAATTTATTTATCTATGACTGTCTAGACCCATTTTCTTTTCTTTCTTTAGTACTCAAGCACCTTTTTAAGCATACTATACCTGTTCAGAGGTTTTCTTGACCTGGACCTGGCTCTCCTGACCCTTGCAATAGTTCTCTTACAGTGTGACCTGAACCTTAATCTGTTAGGAGGTTGTTAGGTTACCCACTCTACAGCTCAGCTCATGTCTGTGCACCTTACTTTGAAGCTGTGTCTATCCACCCCAGCTCTGGGAAATTTCTGGGCTCACACTGTGGCAGGTATTTCTAAGTAGTCTTTGCTGGGTGGTGTGCAGTGGTACACTATTCAAGTGCTCTGCTGCTTAGGAGGACCTCTTAAAGGAGCCATGCCTCTGTATGCTGCCAACATGACTGCATGAGGGACTGGGAAGCCATATCTGGCTCCATGTTTAGAACTTTTTTCCAGTTTTCTTAGGCCCTATGTGAATATATATGCCATACATTGGGTACCAAATGTAATCAGTCTTTCCTGTCAGACTTTCTTTTGGGCCACCAGTTCCCAAATAATGACATGGAGACTTTTGCCTATCCCCATTTTATAGATGAGGGAACTGATAACTATTGGCACTATAAGTAGCAAATACCCAAGTGGGTTGCTCAGATTCAATGTTGGGAAGCATTTCTATGCTCCGCTGTTGGCGTTGGGAATTTACACACTGCCTGTTCCATCCACAAGCATGCAGAGCGTGGAAATCCCCAAAGCCAGTGGTTCTCAACCTTCCCAATGCTTTGACCCTTAATACTGTTCTTCGCATTGTAGTATCCCAACCATAAAATTATTTCATTGCTATTTCATAACTGTAATTTTTCTACTGTTATGAATTGCAATGGAAAATATGCCATCCAGGACTCTGAAACAGAATTAATTTACACAGTTTACTCAAATTTCCTTCGCTGTGAGAGGATGTATAAGCAAAGCAAATGTTGGAAACGCGTGACTTAGAAAACAGTAAGTATAAAATATGAAGGATATCTGATATTTGGCCCCTATGGGGGTCATGACCCACAGGTTAAGAACCTTGGCCCTAAGCCCTCCTTCCAGCATGTTGTCCTTTGGAACAGAACAAATGGCTATTTGCTTCCACCAGAGAGCAGGGCTATTGAGGCTTGATTTTTTTTCTGGATGGTTCTCTTTTCTGAGGTTCCTGTAGTATCTGTTCTAGTGTCTCATTTGCCATGGTTCCCTTTCCCCTCCCGCTCCAACCTGTGGTTCATATTGCTGGGTCACTGTGCTTCATCTTTTCTCCAGCAAGTGTCCTGGTTGGTTTGATGAACTGGGGCTGCAGCTCTACTTTTGGAACTGCTCCTCACCTTCTGAGCTTCCCCTCATTCGGAACTGTCTTGAGAATGAAGTACTCAGGGCTTCTCCATCCACACAAAGACATACACCAACCCCTATGCCTATACAGAAGATTATTTGATTTGATTTAAATATCTTGTTTGTTCAACTAAATTCCAATGCTGCTCAATTCATTCAGGTATAGCTTCAGTGACTAAATTAACTGTAGAGCTGAAGTTCTCCCTGCTTCTGGTTGATTTTCCCCCCTTTACTGTGGAAGGACAGTCTTCTCTAGTTATAACACACTGAAGAAATCTTCCTGAAGCTAGAGGAGCCCTTTCTCTGGAACACCCTAATAGCCCCTATAACACATTCCCTTCCTTTATGTCTTTGTGTTCCTGACATTCTTGGAACCCATGACAAGATGACTACAAGGTGACTTTAGAATTTTTCCCTCCAAAAAATGAATGGCAGTTGCTATCCGATTTGTTGATTGCTCTTAGACCTGTGTGGGCTGAATTTGGCTGACTGTAGGCAGACAAGCCACCAGTCAGGATACAGGAGTGGACTGGTGGAGTCAGAAACAGAAGCAGTGGCTCCCCATGGCCACTGGTTTGAAAACTGAGAGATGACTGGGAGAAAGGGGTGGGCAGACACAGAAAGCAGAGGAATCGGTAGCTGTGGGCACAACCCCAAGCAGGTAAGATGCAGCGTGAGGAGCCCTCACTTCTGCTGCTTCAGAAAGCAGTGGCCCTTCTGCCGTGACAGGAATTCTCTGTCTTGGGACTAAGGGTCCTAAGGTACTGGAGCTCTTCACTGGCAGAGGGGCTCTACATGTTGCCAGTTACTTTGGATAGCACACTTCTGTTCTCCTCAATGCAACAACAACAACAACAAAAGAGAGTGTTTTTGAAACACCAAATTACCTCAGGATCCAGCAATACCACTCTTGGGACTATACCCAAATGATGTCCAATCATACTACAAAAGCATTTGTGCAACTATGTTCATAAACTATGAGAGAGAAAGAGAAAGAGAGAGAAGAGGGTGGAGGGAGAGAGGGAGAGAGGTGGGGAGAGGACCTAAGTGAAGGAGCTGCTGTTGAGCCCAGGGAACTTACCTCTGACACACATATTTTAAAATTTAGGCAGCTTTTAAAGTCTGATTATCTGTAATGTTTGTGTGTTCGATTTTATTTAACTTTTGTTAATTTATTATTTAGATTTAAAATATAAATTACATATTTTTATATTATTTATATAATAATACAATATGGTTTGATTGTATTCTTTCCCCTTGATTGTCTCTCATCTTAACGTGCACTGGAAGAGAGCTGTAATCTGTTTTCTAAGCCATGCGTTTCCAACATTTGCTTTGTTTATACATCCTCTCACAGCGAAGGAAATTTGAGTAAACTGTGTAAATTAATTCTGTTTCAGAGTCCTGGATCGCATATTTTCCAGTTATTTCTCAGTCGCTTTAGGGAGATTTCATGAAGAAGCCCAGTAAGTACGGACAGACAAAGGCCGCTGTGGATGTTGTGTGGGAGGATCGCTGTCATGGCATTCTGGAAAAGGTCTGTTTCCCAAGTCAGAGATCGCAGCCTAGAGAAAGTGACATTGTCAAAGACTCCAGCTCAGCCCATCCACAGCCTTTCTTTACAGGTCCGTCTGTTCCACCCAGGGAAGTCTCTTCCATAGGACAGCTCCTCAGTGTGCCTGTGACTCCCACCCTAAACCTGCGCAATTGGAGGCCTGCAGAAGGTCCGGCCACATTTCTTCCTTTGGTTTATCTCTTTAAAAACCCATCTGCTTTCAGTTTCCCTGACATATCACACACATTCTTCCTGCCTTTTTTGCTCCGCGAGGCCCTAGTGCCCCACTGTAGGATACTACCCTCTCTAGAACTTTCTGGAGAACTGGTAAACTCCCTGTGGTCTGAATTTCAGTAAACAACGAAGGGCATGTATGCACCTGTCAGCCAAGGAAGGTTATGCCCAGCTCTTTCTCTTGGTGGGAAGCCCGGGGTGGGGGGTGGGGGGTTGGCCCCATTTCAACCTCCAGCTCTTTCTTTTATGGCGATAATGATGATCGCAGTCATCCCCCTGGCGTCCCTGTGGGCACGCCGAGGCAGCCAGCCTGGATGCTATCACGTTCCCGTGCCTTTCATTTGAAAAAGACATGCAGGGGCGCATAGGCTTGGTCAAGATAATTATAAAAGGAGAAGTTTTGAATTTAATTAAATAACATCTAATAATACAGTCAGTTCGTTTGCATAGTGTGTTGCAGCATGGGAGAGACTTCCACATGAACTGTGCCACGCAGTGCTTAGATGCTAGGCTGGCTTTCATGAGCACATGGCATTAAAGCAGGGTCTCTCTTCAACTTCCATGAAAGTGAGGATTGACTGTCTACTCTTACAGAGGCCATCCATTTTCAAGCTTCTTATCCTGCCTTAATCTAGTGCTCTTCCAAACCCCCTCCAGGTCTTTTATAGCCAAAATCAGGATTCACGGTCATGTACTTGTTAATTCCCTTAATGAAGAGATGATTTGTTATCGATCTGTCCAGGGCATTCTCCAGTCTGGACTTGGAACTAGCCAACTTTCAGTGTAAGAGCAAAGTGCAGGTGGGCTGGCTTCTCCTCACAAACAGCCTGTACCTCCAACAGAGCCTCGCCCCAACACACACACACACACACACACACACACACACACATACACACACACACACACACACATACACACTCACACACACACTCACACACACATACACACAAAGGGCTATTTGATGATGTTCTCTTATTTGGAAAGTAGAAATGGACTATCAAATTTAGTACTTTCATAGCACATTTTCTTAACTAATTTGGGAGGAAGGGAGGGAGAAAGGGGGGGAGAGGAGGGAGGGGGCCTTGAAGGGAATTCCTAGGATAGTTTCCTAATGAAATTGAAGAATTACTTCCCTTTCTCGCTAAGTCTTTAGTATGTTGAGATGGGCTGCTGTATGTCAAATAGTGGGCTGTGCTGGTGGGAGTCTAGACTAGCAAAGAGGGACAAAACATCTTATTGGAATAAAATTCCTTTGTATTGGGTACCGTGTGAATGCAAATGGCATGTCGCAAACACCTATTGGTTGCATACGTGTACATGGCTGGATTTCCTGGCTCCATTTCATGACAAGGCTTAAAAGCAATGACCAACTCAGTGGTCGTGGCATCCCTATAGGAAAGATGTGGCTCTGACATGCCATTTCTTCCTAAAGGAAACTATAGGAATAGACATTTCTTGGTTTTGGAGTCTTGCATGTTTTCCACCCCAAATTATCTTGTCCTGAGAGCTAATGCGGGAAGCTGTTAGGATCCATACGAGCACATCAGAATCACTCAGGAGTTGACTTGTAGAGATGCCCATTGACCCAAGAGGGGAAATTCTGAGCTTCGAAAAGAAGAAGAATTGTAATTATTTTAATCTCATCAACTAGGTTGAAATAATTTAATAAAGGGACAGCTGGTTCTCTGTGATTCATATCTGTGGATTCAATTAGATGCAGTTTTTTTTTAAAAAAAAAAGGGGGGGAGACAATTTGCACCTGCCTTGTTCTATTTCTTGCACTCATCCCTAACTTATGCAACGGAACAGCCATTTACCCAACACACAGTTTGAATCTGGGCTGCACGTAAGCTCAACATGATCTCAAGTATTTCAGAGGATGTATATCACTTTTGTGCAAACACTTTGCGTTTCCTGCAAGGGCCATGAACATCTGAGGAATTCGGTACCCATGAGGGCTCCTGGAGTCAGTCCTCTGCTCATGCTAACGATGTTAAAGACTGATCCCTTCAGAAGCTAAGGGAGCCAACTGGTGTGTGTGTGGGGGGGGTAACAGTAAATAAATGGAAAGAATAATTTTTTTTCTGCTTTTGATATGTGAAAGTCCCGATAAGTAATGAAACAAATGAGGAAAAGCTTACTTTTTAAATTTTTATTGAAAAAACTTATACAGTGTACTGACTGGTTTTGTGTGTCAACTTGACAAAAACTAGAGTCATCAGAGAAGAAAGGAGCCTCAGTTGAAGAAATGCCTCCATGAGACCCAACTCTGAGGCAATTTCTTTATTAGTGATCAGTGGGGGAGAGCCCAGCTCAAGTGAGGGGTACCTTCCCTGGCCTGGTGGGCTGAGAAAAAGGTGGGCTGAGAAAAAGCTTTTGACAGAATACAACATGCCTTCATGATAAAGGTCTTGGAGAGAGCAGGGATACAAGGAACATACCTAAACATAATTAAGGCAATATACAGCAAGCCAACAGCCAACATCAAACTAAATGGAGAGAAACTCCCAGTGATTCCACTGAAATCAGGAACAAGTCAAAGTTGTCCACTCTCTCCATACCTATTCCATATAGTTCTTGAGGTCCTAGCTAGAGCAATAAGACACCAAAGGGAGCTCAAGAGGATACAAATTGTAAAAGAAGAAGTCAAACTCTCACTGTTTGCTGATGATATGATAGTTTACATAAGTGATCTCAAAAATTCTACCAAGGAACTTCTACAACTCATAAACACTTTCAGCAATGTAGCAGGATACAAGATTAACTCAAAAAAAAAAAATCAGTAGCCCTCCTGTACACAGATGATAAAAGGGCTGGGGAAGAAATCAGAGAATCAACACCATTCACAATAGCCACAAATAGCATAAAATAGCTCGGAGTAACTCTAACCAAACAAGTGAAAGACTTGTTTGACAAGAACTTTAAATCTTTGAAGAAAGAAATTGAAGAAGACACCAGAAAGTGGGAGGATCTCCCATGCTCTTGGGTAGGCAGAATTAACATGGTAAAAATGGCAATCTTACCAAAAGCAATCTACAGATTCAACGCAATACCCATCAAAATCCCAGTAAAATTCTTCAAAGACCTCAAAAGAATGGTACTCAACTTCATATGGAAAAGCAAAAAAAAAAAAAAAAAAAAAAAAAAAAAAAAAAAAAAAAAAAAAGATAGCCAAAACAATCTTGTACAATAAAAGAACTTCTGGAGGCATCACAATCCCTGACTTCAAACTCTACTACAGAACTACAGTACTGAAAACAGCCTGGTACTGGCATAAGAACAGACAGGAGGACCAATGGAACCGAATAGAAGATCCGGATATCAATCAACACATCTTCGAACACCTGATTTTTGACAAAGAAGCAAAAAATATCAAATGGAAAAAGAAAGCATATTTAAAAAGTGGTGCTGACATAACTGGATATCAACATGTAGAAGAATGAAAATAGACCCATATCTATCACCATGAACAAAACTCAAGTCCAAATGGATCAAGGACCTCAACATAAAGCCAGCCACACTGAACCTTATAGAAGAGAAAGTGGGAAGTACACTTAAACACATTGGCACAGGGAACCACTTCCTAAATAGAACCCCAGCAGCAGACACTGAGAGAAACAATTAATAAATGGAACCTTCTGAAACTGAAAAGCTTCTGTAAAGCAAAGGACATGGTCAACAAGACAAAACAACAGCCTACAGAATGGGAAAAGATCTTCACCAACCCCACATCAGACAGAGGTTATGATCTCCAAAATATACAAAGAACTGAAGAAATTGGACACCAAAAAGAACAAAAAATCCAATAAAACAATGGAGTACAGACCTAAACAGAGAACTCTCAACAGAGGATTCTAAAATGACTGAAAGATACTTAAAGAAATGTTCAACATCCTTAGTCATCAGAGAAAAGCAAATCCAAACAACTCTGAGATTCCATCTTATAGCTGTAAGAATGGCCAAGATCAAAAACACTGATGACAACTCATGCTGGAGAGGTTGTGGGGTAAAGGGAACACCTCTGCATTGCTGATGGGAATGCAAGCTAGTACAACCCCTTTGGATGTCGGTGTGGTGATTTCTCAGAAAATTAGGAAACAACCTTCCTCAAGACCCAGTAATACCACTTTTGGGTATATATCCAAAGGATGCTCAATCATGCCACAAGGACATGTGCTCAACTATGTTCATAGCAACTTTGTTTGTCATAGCCAGAACCTGGAAACAACCTAAATGTCCCTAGATCAAAGAATGAGTAACGAAAATGTGGCACATTTACACAATGGAGTACTATACAACAGAAAAAAATAACGACATCTTGAATTTTTTAGGAAAATGAATGGAGCTAGAAAACATTATTTTGAGTGAGGTAGCCCAGACACAGAAAGACAATTATCACATGTACTCATTCATAGGTGATTTTTAAACATAAAGCAAAGAAAGCCAGCCTACAAACCACAGTCCCAGAGAACTTAGACAACAATGCAGACACTAAGAGAGACTTACATCGATCTAATCTACATGGGAAGTAGAAAGTAGAGAAAGACAAGATCTCCTGAGTAAATTGGGAGCATGGGGACCTTGGGGGAGGGTTGAAAGGGGAGGGGAGAGGCAAGGAGGGGAAAAGAAGAAAAAAAAAGGTGGGCTGAGCAAGACAGGGAGAGTAAGCCCGTAAACAGTACTCCTCCATGGCCTCTGCATCAGCTCCTGCCTCCAGGTTCCTGCCCTGTTTGCGTTCCTGTCCTGACTTTCCTCAGTGATGAACAGCGGTACTGAAGTGTAAGCCTAATAAGCCCTTTCCTCCCCAACTTGCTTTTTGGTCACGGTGTTTTGTCACAGCAAGAGAAACCCTAACTGAGACATAGAGTATATTCTGGTCTCAGTTTCTCCCCCATTAACCCTTCCTGGATCCTTCCCACCTCCCCCTACTTAACTCTATGCCCTTTCTCTCTCTCTCCAGAAAACAAACAGGTAACAACAAAAACAGAATAAAAAGAAAAGATAAAACAAAACAAAGAAAAATGCAAATGGAGTCACACTGCATATATTAGCCACACTTAAGGGTGTGCCCCATATCCAGCAATAGATAGCCAACACAAAACAAACAGTATTTTTGTAGACTTTTATTTTGTAGTCTTATATTGCCTTGCTTTGGCATTATTTTTGTCTTACTTGTCTTTTGCTCGTATATTATGATTTCCAATCTTGTGTTTTTAAGAAAAAGCTATTCCTAAAAGTGTGTTCCAGTGGAATTAAGAAATGAAAGGACCACCATCTTACACTCCAGTCTGAAAGAATACGTCTTGGCGTAGAGCATCATCAGCTGCTATCATGAGAAAAAGAAACAGCCAGACATTATATGGCTTGGGATGCGAGGACAAATTACCACCCAGGATCTTGCCAAAGACCAAACCAGAGACTCATCAACTCTCCAGATCCAGCTCCTCTTTGAGGCAATCTGGAAGGCAGAGAACATGGCCATTTGTACCACGTGTGTGCCATCAGCAGGGGCCAGATGTTAAGAAGGCTACAGGTCAAATGCCTGGGAAGTATTAAGAGGACAGAACCTGCCCCTCGCCAGCTGCAGCACTGAGGGTTGAGAGCAGGAGAACGGGCCCCGCTCCTTGCTGCCAGGGGTGAAGTAGCTGGGGCAATGCTGCAGAGCTCACCCTGATGGGGAGGATAGGAGAGAGCTGGCGGGCTGACCAGCTTTGCAACCGCCCAGGTCTAGAACCAGGGCTACAAGTTGACCCACCCCAATATTCACCCCATCTATGATCTGCTGAAGCACGAGAAGGGGTCAATCCTATGCAGATCCAAAGCTGCAGGATCTTCATGACACAGGGCAACAGCAGGCTAGCCAAGGGGAGCCCCAGTGAGGGCCCAGCATCAATAGGATAGCAGAAGCCAGAGGCCTCAAACCAGACTCTTTGCAATGAACACTTGCACATAAAGGTATAAGGACTAAAGGGCACACTGTGTGACTCACTATGTCACACTACAGGTTCCACATGCAGTTTTTCTTTTTCTTTTTTCCTTTTCTCTTCAGTTTTATGTTATTGGTCGGGAAGGTTGCAAGGGCAGAGGGTGAATACAAAGGGATGGGGAGAGAAATGGGATCAAAATGCATGATGTGAAAACCACAAAGAATAAATAAAAAGATGAAAAAAGAATAAAAAAAGAAAGAACAGAACAGGGAGCCTGTTGAACATGAGGTAGTCCCCAGACAGTGAAAGCTACAAACAGATAAGCATGCCAGTGTTCAGGACGCAGCTTCATGTTCCATCAGTGCAAGGAAACAGGAATGTCAGAGTGCTGGTAAGTTTTGTGAGGAAGAAAAGACATTAACCTGGGTTGGGCACACCGAGGTATTTCGAGGGTGACTGGGGGTTCTCCTTATGACACCGCTCTGAACTGTGCACACATGTGATTTTCTGAATTGAGCTTTATTTCGCAATGAGAAGGTAACAAGGTGAAGAGATGCGAGCAGCAATTCTAAGACATACATTTTTAGGTGTGCCATCAAAGTCTAGATAAGACACAGCACAAGGGAATGATAGGAACTCCGGGCCACTCAGACAGCCTGGATCCCAGCTTGGCTATTTGTCAGCTGTGTGACCCTGGGCAAGTGACTCTGCTTTTCCATGTCTCATGGTCTCATCTGTGAAGAGGATGCCTATGTCCTCCCTGACACAGACACATATCCAGAGCATTGCTTGGCAGACAGTGAGGTAGGTGTCTAGCTCACAGTAGCCAGATCGGTCCCTCTTGCTTCTTGTTGGCCAGCCTAGTCTAATCCTCTAGCCCCAGGTCCCACCGACAGACTGTCTCAAGATAACAAGGTGGAAGACACCCAAAGAACAACATCTAGGTTGACCTACGACCTCCATATACGTGGGCACACACATGCATGCACACCTGCACACATAGGAACACACATGAAACTTCACACACCCATGTATACACAGCCCACCTTTTTTTTTGGCTTGAGAGCTTTTTAAATAGTATTTAAAAAATAATAACAACCTAAAATAAAAGTTACAGAACGGCAGAGAAAATTTACCAAATGCCTCTGGGTACACAGCACTGGCCCGAGGAACATTAAAGAAAGGCATCATTCATTCGCTTATTCAACATGGGTATATCGGGCACGGCTGTATGTGCTGGGAAGCCTTTGCCATCTGAGAGTCCATATGCTGGAGGGGAGAGCCAGACCATCCACAAATAAATTATAGGTTAAACAGAAAATGTTAGAATGTGATAAAATGCCACTGCACTTATTTAATTTGTGCATTGCTGGGGTTCAAATCCAGGGTCCCATCCATGCTATCATTGAGCTATACCTCTGTTCCTGCAAGATAAGGAGGCCCATTGAACCAGTTCTTGGAGCAACCAGAGCTGGGCTGTTTGGATATATGGGATGAGAGTATTTTAGCAGAGGGACCACCCAGTGCAAAGCCATGTGTTTATAGAGTGTTCCATGCAAGGGTGGCCTCAGTAATATGGAGGAATGGGAGACTGGCATTAAAAAGAAAATAGAGTTTGCCAGGCTTGTAGATCATTTTGAGACTGGCTTCTGCATAAAGACGAGAAGCCATCGGGAGCCCCGAACAGAGAAACAATGGGCTTTGAGTTAGAGGATCCATCTCTGCAGCGCTGAAGCCCCGAGGGTGGACTTTAGGAGAGCAAAGCACTCAGGAGACAAATGAGGAGGTGCTTACAGGAACCTGGGAGAGAGGGGTCCCCACGGCTGGCGCTTAGACCCTGGTGGAGAAAGCCGTGTGAAAAACAGCCTTCCTGGAGGAAGCTGAGTGGAATTTTTCTGCCAGGCTTTTTCACTTCATGTGTGCTCGTGTGTGTGTGTGTGTGTGTGTGTGTGTGTGTGTGTGTGTGTGTGTGTACAAGTGTGCATGTTTGAGTGTGTAAAGCACATGCTGTGGAGAGCTGAGGACGATGTCTGGAACCTTCTTCCACGGCTCTTCTATCCCGTTCACTAATGTAGTCATGCTAGCCAGCTCACTCTGGGGCTCCTGTCTCCCCTTGTCACACCCACTAGCATGTATGTCAGTTCTGGAAATCCAAATTCTGTTCTTGTTTTAACTGTTAGGACATATATTCTTCTTCTGGTTTAAAGTAGGGTGTGAAAACCAGAGCAGAGGGCTTCAAATGTGGTTAAGAGCACTTGTTGCTCCTGAAGAGCACCTGGGCTGGGTTCCCAGCGCCTACACGGCAGCTCACAACCATCAATAACTCCAGTTCCAGCGGATCCGATGCCTTCTTCTGACCTCTGCAGACATACACATGATGTACACGCCTTCATGCAGGAAAAAACAGACACATAAAATAAACAAATTATTAAAAATAGAGCTGCTTTGTTTGTTTCTTCTGTTTATCTAAGAAACTGAAATAATACAGTTGCTTTCAAATGGGAAGGCTGTGGGTGGACTCGCTTTGGGAAAGAATATTAAAGTTTGTTTGGTATCATGGAAGGTTGATGTCCAAGAAGAGAACACCCAGGAGACACTGGCTCGAGAGGCAGGAGTTGGAGAAGTGCCTGGGCCGGCGGGACACGCCTGAGAATTACCAATGCAGATGGTAGGAAGACCAAAGACCCAGGCAGTCACGAAGGGCAGTAGTGATACACAGGGACAAAGTGCTTCAATCCTGACTAAACAGTTGGGGGACGAGGCCATGGAGGGTACTGGGTAGGGGAGAATGAGGAAGGCACCAGGAAGTGGGCTGTTCCAAGTGCAGTGGAGAGGATGAACATAGCAAGAGAGGAAAGGGTCAGCCAGTGGACTTAGAGAAGGACCAGGGAACGATTATAGGATTTAGTGCTGGGGAGATGGTGCCCACTGATAAGGGTTGAAAACATGAAAGCCAGCTTGGGTAGGCTGAAGAGAAAAGGCAAGGGGAGGAACTGGAGACAGAATGAAACAGCAAGTAGTTTCAAGAGAAAAGGACCAGAGGTTTTGTTTATGAACGAGGGGTATGGGGAGCTGAGGAAGCCTGGAGTGAATGTGTATTGTTGGCAGTCAGGGCCATGTCAAGGACCAATGCCTCAAACCCATGAAAATGACAAAGTCTCTCCCCTCTTGAGAACCTCAATTCATAACTAAATTTATATCAGTGTGACTATGCTTGAAAGCCAGAGCAGTCTGCTCTGAAAGTCAATTGCCCATCATCAGAAATCGCTTGCGCGGTTGGCATCCTTCTGATGATTAGGCAGTGAGCACAGGTGAGTCAGAGTCAATTCCCTAAGTCTGGGGCCTTGTTCCTCACAGAGTGGCCCTTGGGCCAGCAGCACTGGCATTTCCTGGATACATGTCTGGAAGGCAGGACCTCAGAAATGTCAGACCTACCCACTCAGTATTGGCCAGTTTTAGCCAGGTCCCCAGGTGATTCTCTGGTACATTCAGATCTGAGAAGCAGTGTGATGCATCCCATTTTACTGCTGAGAACAAAGCAGGGGTCTCTAAGAAGAGAGAAGTAGTGTAAGAGGCCCCGGGAAAGATTACGTTACTCATCAATCCCAAGTTCAATACGCTTTTTCTCTCTGCCTCCCCGCAAAGCCCCAAGCCTTGGCAGCATATTGGACTCATGTGAACCTCATTAAAAACAAAGCCAAACAAAATTCTAGCTTGCATGACTCAAGATAGCACACTGTTTCTTTAGGGAGAAAGAGGGTTGAACCGAGTTGCTTATACAGAAAACAAACCGAAATGGCTCTGAAGGTTTGACCTGCAGGAGTTGTCATTAAAGTTAGAAAATCAGAGAATTCCAGAGCTTGGGGGACTGTCTCTCTGTGCTGACTGCACATTAATGTTGCCGGAAAGCTTTTAAAAAATAAAAATAAAAAATACCGATGCTGAGTCCCAACCACAGATACCCTGGTTTAAGTGCTCTGATTGCAGAAAGCCATTTTAAAAAGCTCTCCAGAAATTCTAATGTACAACGAGGGATGGGAATGACTGGCAGAAATAAAATGAGGCACGTTATCTAGTATCCAAATTAAAAGGGAAATTAATTTTAATATTGCTTTACTTAAGCTATGATCTTTGCTATGTTGCCATTTGAATACATCATTGAAATAGAGAGCTACTGCCTGAACATTTCCTCCTTGTGTTTATCTGTGACTGAAGTGCGTCGCAATTCAGATCTGCTCCTTCTCAGGACTTGGAAAGCTGCGTGTGCTAATGGCTACCATAGTGGACAGTGCAGCTTCAAGTAGGAAGAGTGGGCAGAAGGTCTCCATCAATGGAGAACAAGATGATTGCTCCACTGAAAGTAGAAGAGGTGGGTCAGGAACTAGTGAAGTGTGGTTGTAGAGGGACATGGGCGGGCAGGGCGAGGATAGGATTATCCTTCAGTATTTTCTGTTTGCTTTCAAAGTGTGTTGTGACCTGTGGTGTCTAGGAGGGTCATTGTTGCCCCTTTGTAAGATAAAACTCCATTTAAAGTTAAATTCTCTCTCTCTGTCTCTGTCTCTCTCTCTCTCTCTCTCTCTCTGTGTCTCTGTGTGTGTCTGTGTGTCTGTCTGTGTGTGTGTGTCTGTGTGTGTGTGTGTGTGTTAGGAAGAGTCTACGGTAGTAGGGCTTCTACAGTTTTTGAAAAAGTCTTTACTGTCAGCTCCCTCCCTGTATTGACTCCTCCACCCTAACCTCCCATCTCCTACTACAACAGTTTAACCCTTTCTCTTCCACTAGCCCCTTTAACCCTTTAGACCACAGAATTCTATCTCCCCTCCCTTAAAAGCACTCCCCATCTCCGTGGCCCCTTACTAATTTCCTGACCCCAGTGGGCATTCCATTTAACACATATCTGAAGATGCAGAGCTAACATCCACAGGTGAGAGAGCATGTGACGTTTGTCCTCTTGTGTCTGAGTTACTTCAGAGAATGATTGTTTCCAGCTCCATTCATACATTGCGTGACAAAGCTTCTCCTGGAGAGACTCAGCAGACACATCTGTTGACCTCAGCTAAGGATCTGACAACACCCAGAAGGACAGACACCAACCAAGTCCCACTTGGTGGTCCGATGGGTTTGACTGGCGTTGCTAACAGGAGAACGGGTAAGGGATGACTTCCAGGAGCAGAAATGACTCGAAGGCAGCTGCATCACCAAAGCCCACCCCAGCACAGGTGTCAGCTCACAGAAGCGGGGAACCTGGAGCACACTGCACAGCCTGCAGGCAGCTCAGCAGGCTGGAGCGCGTCCTCTCCAGGCGACTCTGGTCTGCTTCTTCCTAGCAGCTGGCCTGCTCTCAGTGTCTTCCTTGCAGCTTGGTTTTTCTGTGTCTTCTTTGTAGCTTTCACTGTTACTCTAGCAGGGAGGGGCCTAGTGGATCTGGTCTGTTTCGTGGACCTCCTGAAGCTAGGAAGGAACTTCCTACAGGATGGAATATTTCGGTCTCAGAGGAAACTGTTACAAAACATCATACAGCTGAGAATTTCATAATCTGGTTTTTCCTAACAGCGGAATAACATTCTGTTGTGTGTATATACCACACTTTTTTATTAGCCACTCATCAGCCAATGGCCATCTATGCTGCTTGCATTTCCTGGATATTGTGAACAGAGAAACAAGAAGAAAGGATGAGCAGGGTTCTCGACAACAGAATATTGGTCTTTTGGGTCTATGCCTCAGAGTGCCATAGCTGGATCATGGGATGGATCTATTTCTAGCCTTTTGAGGAACCTGCACACTGATCTCCGTAGCAGCTCCACCAGTTTACACGCCCACTAACGGTGAATAAGTGTTCCACTTTCCCTCCGTGTATTTGTTATTAGGTCACCTCTTTTTGAACTGTCGGACAGTGAGGCCCCATGGACCCCTCAGACATTACAGACGACCACTGATGCTCTTGGCCACCCTCCAGAACTTGATGGCAATACCCTATTGCTGGAGACACCACACACTGGAGTTACACAACATGGAGAAATCAAACTTGTACTCGCTTGGAAGCTTCTCTGGTTAGCTCTCACAGAGCAAGATGTTGTGAGTGCTATGGGCGGATCAAAGTAACCATCACCCTTACCCAGCTGTGAACCCTACAGGCTACATCAACGACCAGCTTGGCAAGATGTGCCCTCTGGCGCAGTAACGGCATGAATGTTGTGCGGGTATCCAATCACTTTCTGATTGGATTCAAGGCCTACTCTACAAGATGGAAGACATACCTGGCACTGTGGTTGGGGCCAACGACCTGTGACCAGGCAGGCACAAGTCTTCAGGGAGAATCTATTACTGTAACTTTGCTAAATTTGACCTCGTATTAAATGGACTGCTAATGACTTCCTGTTATCCTAATAGATTGGGACAGTTCTCAACCCTCAACAGAAAAGCTTTTTGTAGGAGATCTACAACTCGTCGAGTTGCAGAGAACAAGAGACTGCAGAATTCCTAGCCCTAAATTAGACATTTATAACAAAACCCTCCTGCCAAGCCTTGGGGCTCGTGTGGGAAAGGGGGTGGAAAGGTTGGAGGAGCCAGGAGTGATGGACAGCAGTAAGGAAATAGTTTACTAAACACAGCAGGACAGTTGCTCACCTGCACTCGCAGCAACTGAAGTTGTACGCACCAGACCTGTGTATGCTTTAGCCAGAAAAATCCCAGCATAGAGTGAGGAAGGTAGACATGAAAACCGCTAGCTGAGAAGTTATTGGTAGATGCTGGGAGAGCGAGAGTCAGTTGTCTTTCTGGGTATGACCCCTTACAGGTTAACCACACTCCAGCAGAAGGCTCCAAGAATATTCGAGGAGCACAGATTGGACTAGATGGATCAAAGAGAGAGTGGGGAGGGCACAAAGTTGTTTAGGTAGGGAAGGGCTGGGTGGGTAGGTAAGAATATGATCAAAATACATTATGTAAACGTCTCATAGAACCTATAAACAAACACAACAGACAAAAACGCGCATTGAGGAAGTTAAGGAAGAGGCAGGACTTAGAAAGTGTGTAAACCTTCTTCCAGAAATGAAAGCTGTGTCTGGGAGTTACAAACCCTCCCACCGCTGTATTAAGGCTGTAAGTGAAAAGTGTGCTGGGAACTATCGGACTTTTGACCTAAGTGAAGGTAATGCAATCACGCCTAGGTTTCCTTTCTTTCTCTCTGGGAATGCAGGGGTGTGGCATAGCCTGCAAACAGGCATCCTTGCAGGTTTGCTGTCGGCAGAGCTCATCCAGTGCTCCAGTGCTGCAATCGGGTAGATTTGAGAGCAGAATAAAATCCCGCGACTCCAGGTTGCTGGCCACATTATCCCCCCTCCACCCCCCATTCTCTTAGAAAAGAAGCATGGCTGATCTTCTCCCAAGCCAGCCGTTGCAAAAGCCGAAAGCTTCCTTAGCGTTACCACTCCAACGGCTTCTTAGAATCTAATTCTTAGGATTTTTTCTCCCTAAAGAAACTAGAGAGATCCCTTAGCTGCTGGTGCGCCGAGTGGAACTGTAGCGGTACCTGAGGCGAATGTGCAGTGCATCTTGGTGGCATGTGCTGGGAACTAGGTTAGGTGCATTTCTCAGGCCAAGTGCTGGATGCTTGCCTGCTGCTGGCAGCCAAGTGAGGAGACTTAAGAGGTTCAACCCGCCTAGCTCCGTGCCCCTCCTCCATAACCATGCCCCTCTGAAGGCATGTTATTTCTAACAAGACACCTTCTGCCACGACTTCCTACAGCTGACAATGTTTTGAAAAGGCAACACTGAGGCGGGCACACTTTATTTTTGGTCAGCTTGCTCTATTTCAAGCCCTTCCCTGTGCCGATAGTATCAGGTCTCCATTGAGGGTCCAAGGCATTCTTACCCGTAAAAAGCCATCTCAGCAGAGTCGAGAACTTACCCATCTGAAGGAGTGACCTTTTTACACCAAGGTACAAATGACACATAAAGTACTCTCTCCTCATTGCTTTTGTAATAAAAGAATAAAGCACTACCAGAAAAATGTCAGCCATCAGTGGGTGATGGAGACCTTTTAAGGCAAGTATTAAATTAGACCTAATGGAAGCCTGAAATAGCTTTTTATAGGCAACGGCAACCATTAGAAGAACTAAGTACAGAATGAAGTTAGCGCACTCTGAAGTATGAACCTGCAATTATGGTAGTCGATCAGATAGCACTTCAGGGCCTTGGTTCTATGCCCAAACAAGCAGGCTTGATGTAATCAGAAAATGTATTTTATTTTGTATGTACTTATTTATTTTGTTTTGAGACAGGGCCTCACTGCGTTGCTCTAGCTGGTCTGGATCCTGGTAATGTAAATGACCAGGCTGGCCTCGAACTCACCACCTCTGTCTTTCAAGTCCTGGGGTTAAGAGCATGTGCCACCATGCCCAGCTACTAATTTTTACTTTAAAAATGATAGATTGTAATTTTTAATAAAATATGTTTAAAGCTTGTTCATGCGACTGTGTTCTTAAATCAATCAAAGGCTAGTAGCAAAAACAATACTTCATGTGTGACCACCCCATTTTCATCATTTGCGGTGTCTACGCCCCCAATTTCATGATCATTCTTCTGACTCACATATTTTGAGGATGAGAGAGAATTCTTAAAAGAGGTTTTCCCAACTTCAATAACTAGCAATTTTCCATTTCCTGGAATGGGAAGAAAATAGAAACACGTACACATGCATCCTGGAAGTGTAAAGCGTTCCCCCACAAAAGAAAACACCCGCGTGTATCGAACACAGGACAAGTATGTGTACACCCTCTCAGTATAGGCTGAGTTCTCATTGTGGAGGACATTATCTGTAAGTCCATGACAGGCCTATGGGTGGGCAGAAGCTAGGTCTTAAGTTCAGTTTTCAGTCAGGACAAGTGCGAGGAGGCTGTGAGAAAGGAGCAGAGCATCCATGAGGTGAAACAGCAGGACCGCTCTGTGTAGAAGCACAACTCAGAATCCACAAAGTTAGCAATGGTGATGAGGAGCGTGCACTTCCATCGGACTGACTGGTTTCCGGTTCAGCTCCTGTGTTAACTAGCTGGGCTGACTTGGGAAACTATATCTATGTTTAATCTCAATTCCCCCGCTTAAAAAATGAAGATAGATCAGATCTCTGTGAGTTTGAGGCCAGCCTGGTCTACAGAGTAAGTTCCAGGGCAGTCAGGGTTACACAGAGAAATCTTGTCTCAAAAAAAAAAAAAATAGAGATACATATTTGTTCATGAGAAGTAAGTGAGTTCCTGCTTGAAATGCTAAAAAGCAAGCCCGAGACCATAAGGTCTCAAGAGCTCAATGGAGGCTAGACAGCAGGAAGTTTCAAGGACAGGGTCTGAGATGTCAGGTGCTATGACTTCCCAATCAGGAGGAACCAAAAGCCATCGCATTGGAAAAAGGAAAATAAATAATGACATTTTGGAGGAGAATTATTTTTGAAGTCTTCAGAACACTGAATTTCAATTATTGTGTCAAGGTAATAGTTGTAATAGCAGCAGAAAATAACTCACATTCTTCCTATCAAAGTGGCCTTCTGATGCAACTTGTTTTATGTGGGGATGGTTTTTAGCCTTCCTTGTTCACGTGAACAAAATCCAATAAGAACTACATGGTATTCTGAGGGTTAGACAGTCAGTACTGCCGGCCGTATCTATGTTTTTCACAACGGCATATTCATCCATAGATCAAAATCTTTGAAAAAATTTGTCAACACTAAACATTTACTGACTTTTTGATCATTATTCCCTAAACAGTACAGTATGACAACTTATGCAGCACTTGCATGTATCATGCATTAATATTTCAGGCAATCTAGAGAGTATTTGTGATGTATAGAAAGATGTGAATAGATTATCTGCAAATACAGGGTATTTTATATATGGGACCTGATTCTATGCGACTTCTAGAAAGATGCTCTAGAACCAGTATGTATGGATACTGAAGACCAGCTCAGTTTATCATTAGGTCATTATATATGCTTTCTCTCAGAAGAACAAAAAAGTTTCTTTTTGAGACAGAGTCTCACTGCGTAGCCAGGATGACCTGGAATTTACTATACAGAAAAGGCTGGTCTTGAACTCAGAGAGATCTGTCTACCTCAGTCTCTTAGTGCTGGTATGAAAGGTGTATGCCACTATGCCTGGCTTCAAAAGAATATTTGATAGCATATTTTCCAAAAGAAGTACTAATTATCACACACACACTTCAAGTGGCGTGTCATCATACCTAGGAACTATATTGGTGAAAATTTAACAATAGTTTCTTAATTCACAATCTAAAATACCCTGCCCTGCTGTAGTATTCTCTACTATAATGATTTCTCTACAACTTATTATTATGTAGAGATCAGTGAGTCAGATAATTTTTTTTAGAAGATGCTCTTCTTTAAAGTGTGTGTGTGTGTGTGTGTGTGTGTGTGTGTGTGTGTGTGTGTACCACCGCACATGTCACAGTGAGCATGGGGGAACTGGAGGAACATTTGAGGGAATCCATTCTCTCCTTCCATCATGTAGGTCCTCTGACCAAACTCAAGTCAGCAAACTTGTCAGCAAGCATCTTTATCTGCTGGGCCATCTCACAGGCTCTTCTGGAGGCTTCTGCAAAGACCCTCCTGAGTCCTTATATCCCAGCAGACACTATTTTGCTGAGTATCAAAGTCTGAGTATAAACAGTTATTGCCTAAGTTTACTGGACTAGTTTCAGTTAGAAAGTGTAAACTTAGAAGCACAGTACAAATGCATTAAAAACACAGGGTGGGTGCCATAGCTTGTGTCTGTAATCTCAGCCCTTTGGGAAACGGAGGCAGGAGGGTCGTGAGTTCAAGAGACCAGCATGGACTATAATATAATAGATACACAGAGAAGAACTAATCCTTCCATTTAATAAGTAACTATGACCAATTTGGTTTCTTTGGACTGGTTTTCTTTTTCTTTCTACGTAGTTGTAATCACTCTATATATGCAATATCAGATCTGCTCATCACATAACGTCACTAATAACCTGTAATTGCCTATGTGTTCCCCATTCCATGGATTTCATTATTATTAAACAATTCATCAAGCTGGTAAATTATGATTTGTACCTGAATATTTAAAATTTTTAATAATGTAACTTTTGGGTTTTTTTTTTTTTGAGGCAGGATTTCACTGTGTAACAGCCTTGGCTGTTCTGTAACTAGCTTTTTAGACCAGGCTGGCTTCAAACTCACAGAGCTCTACCTGCCTCTGTCTCTTGAGTGCTGGGATTAAAGGCATGCACAACCACCACCAATCAGATGTAACTTTTTGAATATAAAGTATCTTTCTTATTCTTACAAATTGAGGTGACAGTTGAAGGACACAGGCATTTTTACAGCATTTTGTTTGAGCAATTATCCCTCAGTATCCATGAGAGAAATGGATCTAGGATTCCCAAGGATACCAAAATGATGGGCTATTTAGGTCTCCTGTGTAAAATAGGGTATTGCACACACATAGCCCATCATATTCTCTTATGAGATTTGCACCTTCCCTAGCTGATGCACATAGCGCTTCACACAAAGAGATTTTGTGTATAGATGTTATACCACACTGTTTTAAATATAAATAAGTTTTGTTGTTTTTTGAAAAATATTTTTGAATTAAAAATGTTTTAATCTACAACTGTTGCGTGTGTGTGATGTGTGTATGTAGGCATGCATGCCATGGCACATGTGTGGGGGTCAGAGGACAACCTCATGAAGTTGATTCTTTCTCTCCATCATGACATGGATACCAAGACCAAACTTAAATTGCCAGATTTACAGAATAAGCACCTTCACTCACTGAGCCCTTAGGAAGATTTTTAATCCAAGGTTGTTTGTAGAGCCTGTGTTTAAGGGGAGCCAATCATCACCAAATTATTCTGAAAAGGATACACACATACACACACATGCATGCACACAGAGGTGTGGCTGTGCCCATAGAAAAGGACCCCTTGTTTTTCAGTTTCATGGCCTTCCTAATGGATCTCCTGTAATGCTAGTTCCTTGTTCAGGTGTGTGTGTGTGTGTGTTGGCTTATTTCTCAGAAATTGATTTTTTCATTTAAAGTCAATGTTTGCAATAGTTAAATTATTTGTCGAGTTCTGACAGTCTCCTACTCCTATCAAAGTAAAGACCAGAACTCTGCTTTTGAGCTTCAATCCCAATGTCAGGCCTTGATGGTAACGAACTTCGAGAGGACCTAATACTGTTTACGATCAAATAGAATAAGCCACCTGAAATACTTCCCTCAGGAAAACAACAACAACAAAAACAAACATGTGTGTACACATATATGTATGTATACATATATATTTTGGAATTTGAGAAGGTTACAATTCGAAAGCATTTAAAAAGCAATCAGGATCTGATGGACTGATAAAAACCTAAATTCATTTCATCTCTCTAGAACTGGGCTCTTTTCTTCCCTTGGAAACTGTGCTTCTTATCAGCTACAAACACAGAGAAAGAAAGACCTCAGGAAATGGCCCGAGTGGGCTACACAGTCTAGCATTTGCTCCCTGCTGTCTTTGACACAGCGGTGTTTCCTTTGCTCTGCGTTATCAGTGCATTCGAAAGGAAGAGAAACAGATTCTGGCCCAAACATCACAGAAGAGGGAGAATGGGGAGAGCCTAGTGGTGGGTGACAGGGACCCGCAGACTCCCAACTGAGAGATAAAGCTGGGCCAGAGGAAGAAGATGAAGAGGATCAGGGATGGAACTTTCACGGTCACACCTTCCTTCTCTAAACGACAACATTTACTTGAGATATTTTAGAGATGAATATAAATTTGGGGGAGGAAACTAATTGCCCCCGCTTACCAGAGGATGTTACTTATGTATTAGTCACCTACAGACGTGGGCAGAGGCCCCATGGTGTGGAGACGCCGCCTTTCCTATGAGATCTATTTGGGTGGGGAGGAACCGGGCAGAGGCAGTTCCTAGAAAACAGGCAGATGTGGGTAAATATTTTTGTGCTTTGTCGGCTTCCCTGCTACCATAATTTTCTTTGTGTCAACTGATTACAGCTACAGCTTTGCACAAAACTCACTGGCTATAAAATGGCATTTGCAAAAATTTATGGGGGGCTATGAAATCTTGTTAAACATTAATGTCTGTGTTCAAATACTAGATTATAGCTTCTTGTGTGCATGGCTACAAAGAAACATATTTAATGGTTTTAGGAGAATTTTTAGAGGAAAAGAATTGGGTTCTGCTCAGAAAAGTTCCAAAAGCACAGAGCTCAAATCAGACTCAGTTTCCGCACTGAATGACTTCCTAGGGCCCTGAGTGCATGCTTATCAGTGGGAAATGGGAAGAGGCCGTTTGAAGGCATCATTCCTATTGGTAGATACATAAATATTTGTTTTAAATTTGGCGAATATCTGTGAACACCTTGGATAAATTTGGGAAATGCTAGCTTGAGTTTGAAAATAGAGATTTCCCTCAGGAAAGGGACAAAAGGGGTGCTTGGGCACAAACAAGATGATTATTTGTTTATAGAAATGTCCAGAAGGAAAGCCAACTTGAGGTGTGTACAGAAAGAACATTAGCTGAGAGCAAATTAGTCTCACAGACATGAAGCATGGCCCTGTGGGGCGATGTAAGCTGCGTGGTCAGTTTCCAGGAAGGTCTCTGGGACACTGTCCTCATGTCCATGGTGCCTGTTTTGGTCAATGGAACATTCTCAGAATGTTTTACTCTTTGGAGTGTGCTTCTGTATAAGTTTAAGATCCAAATATTTGTCAGAAACAGATGGTTAGATATGTCATTATAATTGGTAACTATGTAGTTCACCTCCTAATTTCTCTTCTTTATGTTATAGTTTCTTCTACATCAAATAAAGGAGCACTGTTGTCAGAGCCTGCTCTTTTACTGATAAACTACCAATTAAAATTTGAATTTTATTTCTAGCCTATAGCAAAGCAGGCATACAATGGGACAATACAGCTTCTCACTGTACTCATCAGACTCTTAAAACATTAGCCTGGCTTCACAATAGCGCTTCATCCAGCTACACTCTATTCTGACTTTGCTATGAGCCTGACTATGCTTTTGGTGTGGCAGCTGTGGCTCTGGACATATGTGTACACTTCACACGCACATGTGTGTTCCTCCACATCATCTACATTGGACTGAGTAAAATAAACATATGTGTAGCATAATATCAAACACATAAATGCTAAGAAAAGGGAGGAAGCAAATTCCTTTGCTTAGTGGAGGATGCTGCTTATGCATCAGCCACCTACAGACATGTGAGCAGAGGTTCCACGGTATGGAAGACTAAAGCAACCTAGGGGAATGGAGTGACCAAGGTGCCACCTTGGTGGAGGAGTCAGAAAAGACCTCTTTGCCTGTAGAACATCTGAGCAAGCTGACAGAGCAATGCTAAGAGAGTTCTAGAAATCCAGAAAGCAGGTACAAGCCTGAGATGCTTGCCCATTAGTTTGTCTTGGGAGCTCCAGGAGGTTCAGTGGCTGGAGGCAAGTGACAGATGAGAGACAGCAGAAGAGCTAGTCGTGGGCAATGGGATGTGTGCATGGGAGGGTGGCACTGGATGATGAAGAGTTCTGTGTTTCATTCTGTGTGTGATAGGCTACAATAGCCAGAGCACAGCCAGCAACACCACCACGCCCAGTCTTCAGTGACTCCTCTCAATCCATGCAACCAAAATAAAAATATATATTGCACAAAGTTTGATAGCATGTTCTCAGGCAAGCACTTAAGAGGCAGCAGGATGAACAGGCCCTTTTTAAAATGGGATGGGCTCAGCCGCTGCTTTGGGGCTCAATTTATTACCTATAAATATCCCTGTTAACACAAGCTATTAACCAAGTGACTGGGGAAAGAAAGGCGAGTGGCCCCCGGTTGGAACTGCTCGATGGTGAGTCATTTGCCCTGTGTGCCTAAAGCCAGATGAACGCTGTTGGGGGGGGGCATGCTGGCACAAGCTGGGGACAGCGTAAATCAAGTGACACTCAAGACTTGCTGGTGTGTCAGAGGCAGAGGGAGCTAGTCCTGTACCCTCAGGAATCCGCTTAAAGAGAAGAGATCTGAGGCAGGGAAGGAGGAAACAGCCTCCCTTCCTAGAGACCTCTTGCAAGGTGTTCCAGTCAGCAGCCTGGTACAACTTTGTAATGATGCTTACAGGTGGTAACTCAGTCTGCGTACCAGAGTCCTGGGATGTGATTCTCTGGATCCTATGACGTGGTAGCTTTAGATATTAAGTAGGACTTTGCCCTTGAATGACTCTTTGATTCGTTTATCTAATTATTCTTTATCAATAAAATATCAGGAGTCAGAGACTGGGTAAGAACCTGAGTGATCAGAGAAGTGGCAGAGAAGCAAGCAGTGACCTCCTGTTCTCTCTTTCCTCCATCCAAAATGGCTGAAACACTCTCTAAGCCCCACCCTACTACTTCCTGTGTCTATCTGTCCTCAGGCCTCCAAAACCTCTAAGGTTAATTTTGGTCAGTTAGTGGTTAGCTTCGCCCTCTGATTCAAAGCAATCTTTATTGGCAGTCTCGGGAGCATCAGAATGTGATCAACATATCTCGCAACTCTTCTTATGCCTGAGTCCTGTTACTTCTCTCTTTACTTTTACTCTCTGAGGTTCTGGGACTGGAAGGAACCTGGGTTTCAGTTCGTCTCACAGGTCAACAGCAAGTGATCCGAACAGCAGGAAAGCGACCTTTCGGAGCCTTGGATTCCTCATCGGCAAAACAGGGGCAACCACGTGGACCTATGCCTAGCCAACCTGGCCACAAGGAAGCGCTTGCTCGACCCGTTCAGCTGGGCCTCCTGGAGCTATGATTTGCTTGGCTGATTTGAGAGTAGTTTTTATACATTGTCGGTGTAAGATAGTTTTTATATATTGTCGAAGCAAGTGACCCTGGCAGGTCGCTGCAGGTGGGGGCCTGTGGGTGATAAACAGACTGCGCCATGCAGACTATGGAGTTTTATTTAGGAAGAGGGTACTGGGAGGGTAGTGGTGAGCAAGGGAGAGATAGAGAGACCAGGGTGGGAGTGGGGTGGGGGGATGGGGATGGAAGAGAGGGAAGAGAGAGGGAGAGAGCTGCCTCTTCAGAAGAATGGCAGGGAGATAGAGAAGGAAAGAGGCGGAGATCCGCTTGCCTTGGTGGAAATAGAGTGGGAATGGGCGGGGCTTGTCTTCTTAAAGGGACCTCCTCCACCTGCGTAGTGATGGAGCAGCCATAGACCCCTGGGCCAGCTAGGTGATGGGGCAGGCCAGCATAATCCTAACATTCCCGTCTTTCTCTTTTCATAAAGGTGGGGAAAGTTGGCGCTTTCAAAATGCCAAGTTTTGCTATCAAATCTTCAAATCTCTTTTGTGAGTCAGCTAAGTGTCCTTTCCACTTTCCTCCCTTCCAGCTGCCCTGCTGAGTCCCCTGAAGGGTGAGGAACCAAGGTTTATGGAGGACCTGC
>PVIU01005825.1:0-108114 GCA_004026605.1 Ondatra zibethicus
AGAGAACTCTCAACAGAGGAATCTAAAATGGCTGAAAGACACTTAAGGAAATGTTCAACATCCTTAGGCATCAGAGAAATGCAAATCAAAACAACTCTGAGATTCCATCTTACACCTGTAAGAATGGCCAAGATCAAAAACACTGATGACAACTTATGCTGGAGAGGTTGTGGGGAAAAGGGAACACTTCTGCATTGCTAGTGGGAATGCAAGCTGGTACAACCCCTATGGATGTCAGTGTGGTGATTTCTCAGAAAATTAGGAAACAACCTTCCTCAAGACCCAGTAATACCACTTTTGGGTATATATCCAAAGGATGCTCAATCGTGCCACAAGGACATGTGCTCAACTATGTTCATAGCAGCTTTATTTGTCACAGCCAGAACCTGGAAACAACCTAAATGCCCCTCGATTGAAGAATGGATAAAAAAAATGGTACATTTACAAAATGGAGTACTACACAGCAGAAAAAAATAACAACAGCTTGAATTTTGCAGTAAAATGGATGGAACTAGAAAGCATTATTTTGAGTGAGGTAACCCAGACACAGAAAGACAATTATCACATGTACTCACTCATAGGTGGTTTTTAAACATAAAGCAAAGAAAACCAGCCCACAAACCACAATCCCAGAGAACCAAGACAACAATATGGATACTGAGAGAGACTTACATAGATCTAATCTACATGGGAAGTAGAAAGTATAAGAAGACAAGATCTCCTAAGTAAATTGGGAGCATAGGGACTTTGGGGGAGGGTTGACGGAGGGAGGGGAGTGGCAGGGAGGGAGCAGAGAAAAATGTAGAGCTCAATAAATAGCATGGAAAAAAATAAATAAAAGAATCACCACGATCTTTTCTTCCTTCTCAGACTGCAGCGAGTTGTTGTAAGTCAGGAACAATGGTTCAGGTACCCTTTCCTCAGCCTGAAGCATGGTGGTATGGGGAAATCAGGATCACAGGTTCAGCAACCTCTTTCCACTTCTCCTATGGAGTCATCAGTGGCTCCAATGCCATCAGGTATAGTTGGAAGGTTGTTAGTTCATTCCCAGCTGCCCAAACTCCTGAAACAATCACACAGAAATCTTTATTAATTGTGGTACTGTTTGTCTAATAGCTTAAGTGTTTTTCTGGATAACACTTACATCCTAAACTAACACATCTCCATTAATCTGTGTATTGCCACATGGCTGTGGCTTATCCATCCCTGTTATCTGTCTCCAGCAGGGCTACATGACATCTCTTTAATTCTGCCTTCTTTCTCCCAGGATTCAGTTTAGTTTTCCTGCTTAGCTCTATTCTGCTAAGCCACTGGCCGAAACAGCTTTACTCATTAACCAATAAAAGCAACGCATATTCAGAAGGACTTCCCACACTGTTTCCCCTTTTCTGTTTAAATAAAACAGAAGGTTTTTAACTATAACATAGTAAAATTACATATGACAAAACAGGTATCAAGTAAGAATTATAGTTATGATATTTATATCTACTTTATCTTTTATCGTAACTAAGAAAAACTATAACTATCTATTCTTCAACCCCATCAAAGACTCCAGAAGGATATAATATTACCTAAGTGAACAGGAAGTGCAGTGTAAGCAACTTTCAACACTCTAGAATTGACAGATATCTCGCTGCCTGGACAGTCACCCAAAGTTCTTCTGTATCATTGTGGGCACCAATCTTCAGCCTACTGACTGGTCCAGAGTATCTGGCAGACTTTTTCATGAAGTAGGAAATGTTAAAGGCACTTCCACCTATATTGAGAGTTTATCAGTCACTTTCTTCTGTGTCTTGCAGAATGTCTAGCAGACTCTTTAATGAAGCAGGAACCCCGGAGGGCTGTTTCAACTTCTTTAGGCAACTTCAGCAGTCTTTTTTCTGTTGGTCCTGCAAGTCAAGTAAAGCAGTTCAGGCAAGAGCAGTTTCTTGCACAAATGGCTAGCAAACTCCATGAGGAGCCTCTTCCATTCCCATCATCCTCTTAAAGTAGATTGGTGCTGCCAGGGGCATACATGTCTCATTGTCATAAGCTCTTAAAACATTTTAAATGCCATATTCTAAAGGTCTCTGAAAGATTTGAGGAATACCTATCTAACTGAAATATATCTCTATATAGCTAGAAAACCTAACATGACTACAAATGACTACTATAGATGATTATCTATTAGTCTATATTTTTAAAATATGCATTGCATTTTTACTTTTTTTGTTTTTGCTGGTACTACTGAATGCATTTTTAAGTGTGCTGCACAAACACAATACCTTAGTCAAGAGCAGAAATATATATAATAAAATTGATCTTAAATTTGTATCAATAAACCAATATCCATACCAATGCAAATCTCTATAGCATATCCCCCTTTAAAATGTAAACAAACATTTATAAACAATATTTGGGAATATGTACATAGTTATCTCCAAACTGCTCTCCACTTTTTTGTTGAGTGAAGTAATTTTTGGGGGTGTTCATGGCAACCTTTCGGGGGTTCTTCATCCATCAAACTACTTTAGTCTAGAACAAATCCATAGGTTCTCCTCCTCTGTAGAAACAAATATAGAGCCAGGTGGTGGTGGTGCATGCCTTTAATCCCAGCACTCGGGAAGCAGAGGCAGGCGGATCTCTGTGAATTCAAGACCAGCCTGGTCTACAGAGCTAGTTCCAGGACAGGCCATAGAGAAACCCTGTCTTAAAAAACCAAAAAAAGAAACAAATGTAGAATCTCTTTTCCAAAGCAACATATCCTTAGACCCAAATTTTGAAGTCAAGATACCTTTAAAGTATATATGTTGGCTTAGCTTAGCAGCCAATACAATGAAATGTCTCTCTGTACTTAGTTCCTTCACAGTCAAAAGAACACAATAAAATAAATATTCCAGACTCTCTGTATATATTCCATTTTTATGTGGCTTATTTTTCTTAGTCTATTGCTTTTTCTACAAGTTTCCTCTGTCTCTTTAAAGACTTTGTTTTATTTTTTAAAAAACCATATACTTTTTATAACTTTCTATACTCTTTTTCTTCTCTCTCCCAAGCCTACATATATTTCTAAAACAACTGTGACCCATTTAGAGGTCTTTTTCATCTGAATTTGTCTTATTGTGTATCTGTAATACTTTTCTGACCAGAACTTCTTGTTAAAATGCTAAGCGGCATGGCTAGGACTAAGGCTGCTTTGCCTTTTGGCTTCACCCAGTCCAACATGGCCAAGGTTCATTCACTGCTTCTGAGACTATTTAGTATCAAAGGTTCTCTTTTATTTATTTGTTTATTGATTGCTTGATTGGTTTGGTTTTTGAAGCAGGTTTTCTCTGTGTAGCTCTGGCTGGCCTAGAACTAGCTCTGTAGATCAGGTTGGCCTCAAACCCAGAGATCCGCCTGCCTCTGCCTCCCAAGTGCTGGGATTAAAGCCATGCACCACCAAGCCCAGCTCTCTTTTATTTATTTTTTAGTGTGAGGTTGTTTTTCATTTAGTTATTAATATGTGTGTGTGTGTGTTCATGCACACACATGACATGAAACTTGTGTGACCTTTTCCTCTGACCTCCATATGTGCACCAAGATACATGTGCATGTAGGCACAGGTGAGCTTACAGTCACAAACATATGCACACCTATACAAATAAATAAAAATAGTATAAAACTTATATTGTACCCACACTGTATTATTTTAAAGGTAGGAAATTGGTCAAACTTAAATATTTACCTGTGAGAGAAAGAATTTATTATGGTAATTTATTATATAGGCATAAGTGAAATATTAAAGGAAAAATTTATGAGAGTCCTTGAATAACATTATGGACTCCATGCCACATTTCCATCAGAGGAGTGGTCTGAGGAGACCATGTTTTGTTTTGTTTTGAATTGTGGTTGGAAGTAAAAAATTCTTTTGTTTGACTTTATTTTTATGCATATGATTCTTTTGCCTGCATATATGTCTGTGTGCCGTGTGCACGCTTGGTGCCCTCAGTGGCTAGGAAAGGACATCAGGTTCCTTGGAATTGGAGTTATAGACAGTTGAGCTATCACATGGGTGGCAGGAAGAGGACAGCAAGTGCTCGTAACTACCTAAGCCATCTCTCTCTCTCTAGCCCCTTGGAAGCAAAAACATTTTTACTGCTTTTTAATTGACCCAATTAAACAAATTTCTACATATTTATGGATACCATGCTACATTTTTAATACCTCTCTGATTTATGTGATATTTAAATAAAATTATAGAGACAAATTTTTACTTTGCTTCACAAAATTGTCACAACAGTGCAAGACAAGGTGGGAGAGACGGTTGGGTCTCTCTTAAGAGCACTCACTGCTATTTGCAGAGGACCTGGCCTTGGTTGCCAGCCACCACATGGTGGCTCTAGACCATCTGTAAGTCTAGTTCCAGATGTGCGTGTAGGCGCGTCTAACTAAGACAGAAGTTGGCACCAGGCACTGAGTTATTGCTGTGATAGGCCTGACCACGTTTTTCTTTGGAGGAATTTGGATTTGGGAACTTTGGATTATTCAAGCAGTGGACTGCTTTAATCTCTGTTTAATGGGCCATACTGTAGAAACATAGAAGACAGTGGTACGGAAGGTGATTTGAACTGTGGGGCCCTGGCTCAAGAGGATCCAGAGAAGAATGTTAGTATGTGGCTCAGAGACCAGTCTTTTAATATTTTGGTGAAGAATTGCTGCCTTTTGCCCTTGTTCAAAAAGTCTGCCTGAGACTAAGGTGAAGAGTTTTGAATTAATTTCATTGGCAAAGGAAATTTCCAAACAGCCAAATATAGACTCTTTCATATGGTTATTAGTGTTCACTCTTATGAAGATCTATAATGAAAAGGAGCAACCTGAGAAAGGAAAAATACAGAATGTACAATTTGGGGGGAAAGGGGGGACACCAGGAAGCAGAATGGAGGTAAGTCCTACATTTAAGGAGATAAAAAGATTAAAGAAAAGCTTGATGTTAAGTGGAATAAAGGGAGTGGTGACCTCAGATCAAGACCCCATCTGGATAAGTTTCCAACTTGTGAAAGGGAACTAAGGAAAAGCTCAGAGTCAGGTGGTGGTGCACACCTGTAATCCCAGCACTGAGAAGGCAGACTCTGGTGAATCTAAATTCAAGGCTGGCCTGATCTACAGAGCAAGTTCTAGGACAGCCAAGTTTAGGCAGTGAAGGAAAACATCAAAAACAGAAAGCTGATGAAGATGTAATTGAACAAGGGGGCTATGTTCTAGCCCAGCAAGCAGCAGAACTTGGTTTTGGCCACATGTTTCTGGCTTTAGAGTCAAGGATAGAAGAAAAGGGTTATGGAATCTCCCTCTGTGACTAAGGAAAGCTACTGAAGCCAGGCATGTGTCAGGGGTGTCCCTGAATAGAGGCCTAATGAGGTCATTGTGTGAAGCTGTGAAGGTGAAGCCTGGGTTTCCTTGGGAACCCCAAGATGTTGGAGATATCTGAGTCATGGGATCCTGTCAAGTAAAGCTGCTAACAGGGAGTGGAACCAGCCCAAGAGAAAGAAGAGTGTTGCAATCAACAAAGCTGAAAGGATTTGGAGATCTGAAGAAAATGTTGACATCAGACATTGAGATGCAGAGTTTGGAGTTTGCCCAGCTTGCTTTTGGTCTTGCTTTGGACCAGAATTTCCTCACTAGGCTCCAGTATTTTCTCACTAGGCTCCATTTTTGAACAGTAATGCACATCCTATAAAATAATGCTATTTATGTTGGAAGCATATGATCTGTTTTTTGATTTTTGATGTTACAGGAGATTACAGTTAAGGGGTTGCATGAATCTCAGAAGAGACTTTGAACTTTGGACTTTTAAACAGGTTTGAGATTGTTATAGACTATGGGGACTTTTAAAGTTGTACTGAATGTGTTTCTGCATTGTGGCTAAAAGTCCATGGGGGCCAGGGAGCGGAATGTGGTGGCTTCAATAGGAGCAGCCACCACACACTCGTGTGTCTAAACGCTTAGCCCACAGGGAGCATCACTATTTGGAGGTGTAGCCTTGGTAGAGGAAGAGTGTCGATGTGCAGACAGGCTTTGCGTTCTTATACGCTCAAGCTATGCGCAGGGTGGCACACAGTCTTTTTCTGCTGCCTGTGGATCAAGATGGAGACCTCTCAGCTCCTTCTCCAGCACCATGGCTGCCTGCTGCCGTGCTTCCTGCCATGATGATAATAGATTGAACCTCTGAAACTGTAAGCAAGACACCCAATTAAATGTTTTCCTTTATAAGAGTTGCTGTGGTAATATGGCAATAGAAACCTAATTAAGATACCTCCCTTCCCCCTTTTTGAGACAAGATCCTCTGTAGACCTGGCTGGCCTGGAATTTTCTATGGAGATCATGCTGGCCCCTAACTCACAGACACCCATCTGCCTATGTCTCCCCAGTTATGAGAGTAAAGGTTTCCTCCACCATACCTGCCTACCTTAGATAGGAAACCAGTAACAGATCAAAGTAATATTTCAAGAAGTGGTGCACCTTGGTGAACTAATGAGGTGATTAGGATTATTTCCAGGGAGCGTGTGTTACTTATGGGAGCAGGAATGACCAATGGGCGGCTGAATCACTAAAACACCTACTCAGTACATGAGTACTTATGACAGCTGGAACGTTGCAGCTCTGAGCAAGCCCTGCAGGCAGCTCAACCACCTGGCCAAAATCTCCTCCCTCAGTCCTTGCTGGCTTAGTCTACAGCCTTGGAGAAGGACTTTGTGACTCTTACAAGTTCCTGCTTTCCCAGACTCACGTCTGTTTACCCTGAGTCAATATTGCAGGATGGAATGCTTCAGTTCAGAGGAAATGGATACATAATCCGTCTGGCTCAGACAAAGCCCAATATGGCCTAGCTCTTTTCTGGACCTGTGTTTGGTTCCCCCACCCTCATGGTCTTCTAGAGTTCCAGGACTTTATTAAAGCTTTTAAAAACCCTCACTGGCTCGTTCACTCTCCATTTCTTGACAGCCTATAATTAACCCCATACTTTTACTTTGTTACTGCACCTGCTTGTGTTTGAGAAACGACCTCAGGGTATGTGTTTGTAAAGAGCAAACATTGAGTCAGGGGAAATGAAGACAGGGGGGCAGAGTCGTGTTTCTGGGTGAGGGAGCTGCAGGGAAGGGATTGGAAGCGCACCCTGGTTTTGCCTCAGTGGTTCCTAAGCACCTGCTTTGCATACCATTGTGCTGAGATGCTGTGAGTCTCAAGGCCTTTATGGAACTTGGAAAGGCCGACCAGAATTGTAAAGTTAAAAATGTCACAAGGCTCATGTTTCCTGCTGAAATAAAATCAGTTTTTGAACAAAAGCAAATATTTTTCAGATTGTTGTAAAACGTTACTTTCCAGGGTTCTGAAAAGTCCTGGTTTGAGCATTTCCCCCCTTCTTTTCGTTGTTGCCTGTGTGGAGCCAATTTTTGGACATCCATATTCTTGTTCTCATATCACATGTATTCACTCATAGGTGGTTTATAAACATAAAGCAAAGAAAACCAGCCTACAAACAATCCCAGAGAACTTAGACAACAATACGGACACTAAGAGAGACATACATAGATATAATCTACATGGGAAGTAGAAAGTATAAAAAGACATGACTTCCTGAGTAAATTGGGAGCATGGGGACCTTTGGGGAGGGTTGAAAGGGGGGAGGGGAGAGGCAGGGAGGGGAGCAGAGAAAAATATAGAGCTCAATAAATATCATGAAAAAAATCTATTTAAAAAATAAAAATATTAAAAAATAAAAAAACCAACAAAGCTACAGAGAAACCTTGTCTCGGAAAACTAAAATAAATAAATAAGTAAATTTTAAAAATTTTAAAAAAAGACTTTTTGTTTTTAAAGATTTATTTTTATTTTTCAATTGCGGTATGAGTGTGGGTACCCACACAGTCCAGGATCCCCTGGATCTGGAGTTACAGGATGTGAGCTACCTGATGTGGGGGCTGGGAATTGAGCTTAGGTCTTCTGCTATACATGCCCTTAAACAGCACCTGGAAAGGCTTTTGATTAATATGTTTATTATATTCCCATTCGTCCCTGCTATTTATTTATTTAAGTTAATGAACTTCATACAATGGCTATGATACAGCTGGGTTTGTGGAAACGGGGAGGATGCTGCCATAGTGAGCAGGACAGGACCAGGGATGTAGTTGGACCAGTAGAATGCTTGCTTATTAGCATTGAATCTCCAGCAGTGCACAAACCGGCTGTGGTGGCACATATCTGTAACCCCAGCACTCAGAAGATGGAGAGAGGCTGGGCGGTGGTGGTGCACGCCTTTAACCCCAGCACTCAGGAGGTAGAGACAGGCGGATCTGTAAATTCAAGGCCAGAGTGAGTCCAAGGACAGGCTCCAAAAAGCTACAGAGAAACCGTGTCTCAAAAAACAAACAAAAAGGCAGAGCCAGAAGGTTCAAAAGTTCACTTTGCTCCACTGTGACTTAAGGAGCAGTCACAGACAAATGGTTTGGGGATTTAAGTGTTTAAACTACACAGGCAACCATGGTCCCTGGCATTTTAAGTTTGGAGCTGCTGCCATCTTGCAGGTCTGTGGGCACTGCCTAATACTTGCTTCTGTCTGCTGTGCCCTGGGCGCTGTGGGCTTACTGATGGTCACTTTTCACAGCTATAGGAATGCCACCTGGGAGGTCCCGAGCCAGAGCCAGGAGGCCTGAGCCAACTTAGCACAGGGGCTGTGCTCTTGACACCCTAGAAACTTCCAGCCTGGACAGGCTTCCCCTATTTCCATTAAAGAGCAAATGTGATTCAAAAGGAAGAGAGAAAGGGGCAGGGGAGGGAGGGGGGGAGGATTGGGAAACCATACCTGGCCACTCTCGTCAGTAACTGTCTCTAACATCACACAATGCTGGGTCCACACAGACGCTGGTCTCCATTGGAGCTGCTCTTGCTACACAAAGGTAACGCCCTGGGCGTCTCTTGGCCTCACTATCACTTTACTCAAGGTCGGCTGGTGTTGCACATTTGCATTCTGGTGTAAAGAAGTCTGGGAAGGTGGTTCTTACTTCTCTCTCTCTCTCTCTCTCTCTCTCTCTCTCTCTCTCTCTCTCTCTCTCTTTTTGGCTTTTCGTGACAGGATTTCTCTGTGGCTTTGGAGCCTGTTCTGGAACTAGCTCTTGTAGACCAGGCTGGTCTCGAACTCACAGATATCTGCCTGCCTCTGCCTCCCGAGTGCTGGGATTAAAGGCGTGCACCACCACTGCCCTGCTACTTCTCTATATTGTGTGACTCGTGGTTTCTCACTAAAGCCCTGTGGTGGTCTGAAGAAAACTGACTCTCATAGTTCAATAGAGTAGCACTATCAGGAGGCATGGCATGGTTGGAGTAGGTGTGGCATGGTTGGAGTGGGTGTGGCACGGGTGGAGTAGGTGTGTGGCATGGGTGGGGTAGGTGCATGGGTGGAGGAACTGTGTCACTAGGCTTTGAGGTCTCAGTTTTCTTCCTGCTGCCTGTGGATCCAGATGTAAAACTCTTAGCTACTTCTCCAGCACCATGTCTGCCTGGTACTGCCATGCTTCCTGCTGTGATGGTAATAGACTAAACCTCTGAATTGTAAGCCAGCCCCAGTTAAATTTAATGTTTTCCTTTATAAGAGTTGTCGTGGTCATGGTGTCTCTCACAGCAATAGAAACCCTAAGGCAGCCTCCAAAATGAAAACTTCCCCTTTCTCATAAAACACATACAATATACATAGTGTCATGAAGAGCTCATGAGAGAGATTCAGTGGGTATCAGACACTTGCAGCGTAAAAGCCGCCTCTCGAGCCCTCAGCATCGCACAAGGAGGGCTAAGTTTCCAACACAGGAATTCTTTCAGAGAACTCAAGCCGTCTTCAAATTCCAGCCATACTCATTATGGACTAGATGTTTATGTGATTGGTGATCCTGGTTGTCCACTACACTAGATTTAAAACGACCACAGAAACACACTTCTAGGAAGAAGTAAAGGGGAAATGCCCACCTAGAACATAGGTGGCATCAACCACGGCCTGGAGTAAAGAGGAGAAAGGAAGCATTCATCTCTACAGATGAGTTCATCACACTGGCAGAAGCAGTGTGGCAAGCTGCTTTATTACCCAGTACTGTGATTTCTCTGCCATGACGGACTGTACCCTCAAACTCTAAGCCAAACCAAATTCTTCTTTTCAATGTTTTTTAATCCTTCTCGTTTTAATTGTTTGGATAGGAAAGTACATTTTTCCCCACTCCCCTTTTCCCTTCTACCTCTTGTCCCCCAGGCTCCCAATTTGCTCAGGAGAGCTCGTCTTTTCCCCTTCCTAGGCAGATATTATTATTATTATTATTATTACTATTTTTAGTGGCACACACCTTTAATCCCAGCACTTGGAAGGCAGATGCAGGTGGATCTCTGTGAGTCTGAGGCAAGACTGTTCTACAGAGCAAGTTCCAGGATAGCTAGGGCCACACAGAGAGATCCTATCTCAAAACATAATTTTTAAGATATTTTTGTGTGTATGACTGCTTGCCTGAATGTATGCCTGTGTACCACATGTGTGTGCAGTACTCATGGAGGCCAGAAGGTGGCGTCAGATCCCCTGCAATTGGAATTAGTTGTGAGTCACCGGGTGGGTGCTGGAACCAAACTCAGGTCCTCTGTAACAGCGGCAAGTGCTCTTAACTACTGACCATTTCTTCTTGAAGCTGCTTTTGCCAGGTATTCGGGCACAGAACCGAGAACAGTAATACACAGACAAGTGGGATCAACAGCAGACTAGACCCATGACAAAACTGACCACATGGGCGGTGGGCCTTTGGAACTGGCCTATAGAAGGAGAGCCGAAGCATTTAGCACTTCGGGCAAGACAAGCTCTAGAATGGCAGAGAACTTACTGGGCTATTCTGCTGGAAGTTTGGGAGACCAGAACGCCGAGAGAAATGCAGTGGAAGCTGGTTTCTGAGAGAACAGGGACTCACTTGTGCACCACACTAGCAGCCATTCATGTTACATTATGACAAAGAGTCTGCTGCCTTCTGTGCACTTCCTGGAGTCTGACTGAGGCTGGGTTCAAAGGGAATGAACTAACTTCTTCAGCACAGGAAATGTCAAGACATTGCTTGGTGTAGGAGGTTCTTCTGTATTTGTTTTGCTTTCATTGGTGAATAAAGAAACTGCCTTGGCCTTTTGATAGGGCAGAAATCAGGTAGGCGGAGTAGACAAAACGGAATGCTGGGAAGAACGGTAGTTGGCAGACGCCATGAAACTCCTGTCTGAGACTGATGCTGGTTAGGAATCTTTCCCCGTAAGCCACGACCTCGCAATGCTATACAGATTATTAAAAATGGGTTAAATCAAGATGTGAGAGTTAGCCACTAAGAGGCTAAAACTAATGGGCCAGGCAGTGTTTAAATGAATACAGTTTCTGTGTAATTATTTCCGGGGCTAAGCTAGCTGGGCACCGGAAATGCGGCCCACTCACCTCTTACTACAATTGCTAGTCTGTTTGCTTGTGAGACAGTCTTCCTAAGTTTCCCATGTTGGCCTGAACTTGAGACATGTGTCAGCATCTGGCATAGCTGGGGTAAGCAGAGTGTGCCCCAGGCCTGCCCCTGATCTCTCAGGTGAGCCCCAGTGTCTGGTTGGTTCTTTTGTGCTCTCACTGTTTTTTGTTGTTTTGTTTTTCGATTTTAATATTCTGTTGGCAAAGAGTTGGAATTACCTAGACCACAGCTGTTAGAAGCAGAATCACATATATTCTCTTGAAAAATAATGGTATGAAGACATTTGTATGTGTGTACACCTACATATATACTCTTTTTTTTCCCCCAAATTTGAAGCAAGCTTTATTGAATACTGGCCAGGACAATGGACATTGACCAGGTCTATACCTGGGATTTCTACAGTATGGCATCAAATTACATTAGATAGGAGCTTATAAAGGCAAAACACACAAGACTATATATTTCCTACTTTTGTCCAATCGGGGCTAGCATACATCCTGATGTATTTTCTTCCTAATACATACTCTTAAAAGAATATATTGGTCAATTCTAATGTATATGAATGTAAATATGTAGTTCTAAACAAAAAATGTTATCTTAGGAGTGAATTCTGTGCTAATTCTGAGAAAAAGCCAACTTCTGAGAACAGTTAAACTGTGACAGTTGTACATTATATTATCATTATTATTATTTTAGATAGGATCTCATGTATCTCAAACTCATTATGTGGCTGAGAAGGACCTTGAACTTCTGATCTCCTGCTTCACTTCCGGGAGTGCTGAATTACAGCTTTGAACCACCACACCATTTATGGGATGCTGGGAATTGAACCCAGGGTTTTACTGATGCTAAGGAACCGCTCTACCAACTGAGTTACATCTCCAGCCCAGACCATTGTTCTTAATTGTTATACTACCAGCTTGCATATTTTCCCACAATTATCAGTAATTATGTCTTCTGGCTGAGTCTCTATTTGCAGAGCTAGAAGCTTCCTCTTTGATATCCTTAAGGCAAAGAATGCTTTTATCAAGTGGTGAATATTTATTTTCAAGAAAAAGAAAAAGACTTAGGCAATTTTAAAGTAGTAACCAGGAGGCTGTAGAGCTGCCTGTCAGTCAAGTACTCACCCCAAAGCATGAGGACCCAAGTTTGTATCCTCAGTGCCCATGTAAAAGCTGGAGCAGCAACTTCTGCCTTTCACATAACACAACCTCAAAAAAAAAAAAAACCAAGCAAGACACGGTGGTGCACGCCTTTCATCCCAGAACTCAGGAGACAGAGGCAAGGGGATCTGTGAGTTTGAGGCCAGCCTGGTCTACAGAGTGAGTTCCAGAACACACTGAGAAATCCTGAGTCAAACAGCACCCCCATACAAAAATTTAAAAATTCTAGCCTGCTAATACCAGGGATGTTGGCTGTGTGTCATTGGAAAGATCTTAACCAAAAAAAAAAAAAAAAAGAGGAGCAACATCACTGGAAAATCTATCATGAAACCCTTCCGGGGCTCAGCACATTAAAACAACAATTCCATCTCCGGCAGAGAAGGGGAAGTGGAATGAATCATTTGAATTTAATTTTTTTTTTTGAGACAGGGTCTCACCATGTTGCTCTGCCTAGCCTTGAATTCCCTCTATAGACCAGGTTGGCCTTGCATTCAGAAATCCACCTGTCTTTGCCTCCTGAGTGCTGGGACTGAAGGTGGATGCCACCATGCTGGGCTAATTTTAACTTTTAAGCAATATGTGTATGTGTGTCTGAGTGGAAGGTTTGTGAATGTGATTGCTGGGTCTGGGAAATCAGGGTATCTGGTCCCCAGGAACTGGAGGTACAGGCAGTTGTGAGCTCCTGATGTGGGTTCTGGGAAACACACTGGGGTTTTCTGCACATACAGTACATATTCTTTAAAAAAGTGGCTTTTGAGATTTATTTATACTTTGTGTGTATGGGTGATTTGCTTGCATGTATGTCTATGCAACACACACAGTATCTACATTGGCACAGGTGGTTCTGAGTCACCACATGGGCACTGGGAGTTGAACCCAGGTCCTCTGGATGAGTAGTCAGTGCTTTTAACCACTGAGCCATCTCTTGTGCTCCAGAGTATTTGAATTTGTCAGTACTGAATAAGAGGGCAAATTAAAAAAAAATCCTTTTTGCTAATTAATCCCTGTACCTTGGTGCCCCAAAACAACAGGTCAATAGCAATTAAATAATTTTAATTAACAAAATGTTAAAAATTAACTAAAAAGGGAATAACTAGGTCAGAGTGGAGTTACTACTTTTGATAGACTCTAAGACTTTTGTGTATATACATTAACTATTGAAAAAAAGGAATATGTATTAGACAAAATTGGGGGAGGGTGTCTTTATTTCCAAAGCCACTTAAACGCTAACTTAGAAGTTCATAAACACAGACACCCGCTCCCCACTAGTGCTTACTCATTCCTTTCCCAGATCACAGCAGGGGCACTTTCCTAAGCCTTTGTCCCTGTCCCGATGACGTGCTAAGTGTGTGTCCAAAGTTTTAGGAAGAATCAAATTTCTTGGGCTAATTTTCAGTATTTTAGTAACTATGGCAGAAATAAATCATCAATACAACTATCTCTACAGGAAGTTGGGTGTGGTGGCGCAGGCCTTTAATCTCTGCACTTGGGAGGCAGAGGCAGGTGGGTCTCTGAGTTCAAGGCCAGCTTGGTCTACAAAGGGAGTTCCAGGATGCCACACAGAAACCATCTTGAGCGAGAGTCTAGGACCTTCCAGGAACTAGGCCGGAGCCAGGACTTCTGTCAGCCTGGGCGTGAGTGAACCTGGGTCCTCCGAGGGAATAGGCAGGAACCAGAGATCTATCTCGGTGGGGCCAGGTGCAAGTCTGGAACCTCAGAGAGAAGAGGCCTGAGCCAGATCCTCTGTGGGTCTGGACATTGGTTTGGGACATCAAAGGGAATAGGCAGGAACCTGGAATCCCTGTGGGTCCCAGCACAAGTCTGAGACCTCTGAGGAAGTAAGCAGGTCCTCTGCAGGCTGGGGCACACCCGAGCCTAGAACCTCCCAGGCAGTAGACCGGAACCAGAAACCTTTCCAGTTCCAACTCCAAGCCAGGAACTTCTGCAGGAGGGAATCCAGACTAGGATGTACAGATACAGGTCAAAGCTGGTAACCTAAGCCAAAGTTGCCCGGAGGCAAGGAACTCCACCTTGGGCAACAAATTCCACAGAAGTAGAATTAAAGGAAGACTCCTAGGACAGAGAGAGCCAGAGGAAACAAGCTTCACTGGAAGCAAAAGTCAGGAGCAAATCTAGCCCTGAGAGCCAACCCAGTCCTGGGACACTGGCAGACCAGGATTGACCCAATGACCTGACTCAGAGTCTGCAACCTCCACTGGAACTGGAGTGGGACTGAACCAGTTACCTCAGACACAGAGAGAACAAGCTCCATCAGCAGCAGAAGCCAGGAGCAAATCCGGTCCCGGGACACAAGCGGATCATGATTGAACCAGCGACAAGATCCAGAGTCAGCAATCGCCACCAGAACAGGTCTAACTCCAAGCCAGGGACTTCTGCAAGAGGAGATCCAGACCAAGATTTACAGAAACAGATCAAAGCCAGCAGCCTAGGCCTAAGTAGAGACAGCAAACTCCAAGGGAACAGACCAACGCACAGGAGCACTAAGCTACTACCTCCAGGAACAGGAATAACCAACGGGGTAACTAGAACTGTGACGCTGACTGTACCACGAGGAAAACCATCTTAGCTTTGGATTCACTGGCACCTAGAAGATTATTCAACAGAATCTCAGACAGCCCCAACCACACCTATTAAAGGAAAAGATGACTAGAAAAGGTAAGATGACAAGCTACTCCACAAAGAACAACACAATACCAGTGAAACCCAAAGACCCTACAAAAGCAAGAACTGAACAACCAAATATGGATGAACCAGAAGAAAATGATCTAAAAAATAACCCCAAGAGAATGTTTGAAATTCTTAAAGATGAAATGAGAAATTTCCTTAAAGAAATGGAGGAAAAAACAAACAAAAATTGGAAGATATCAGCAAATCACTTAAAGAAAACCAAGAAAAAGAACTCAAACATATAAAAGAAACTATTCAGGACTTGAAAACTGAGATAGAAAAAATGAAGAAAACACAAGCCAAAGGAATCATTGAAAAAGAAATCATGAGAAAAAGAGCAGGAACCACAAATGCAAGTATGAACAACAGAATACAATAAATAGAAGAGAGAATCTCAAGCGCTGAAGATAAAACAGAGGAAATAGACTCATCAGTTAAAGAACACATTAAATCTAACAAAAGCTTAATCCGAAATATCCATGAAATATGGAACAACATAGAAAGACCAAATCTTAGAATAACAGGTATAGAAGAAGGAAAAGAAGCTCAACTCAAAGGCACAGAAAATTTATTTAACAAAATCATAGAAGAAAATTTTCCCTACCTAAAGAAAGATATGCCTATGAAGACACAAGAAGCTTACAGAACACCAAATAGACTGGATCCAAAAAAAAAGTCCTCTTGCCACATAATAATCAAAACACTAAACATACAGAGTAAAGAAAGAATAGTAAGAGCTGCAAAGGAGCTGGGCAGTGGTGGTGCATGCCTTTAATCCTAGAACTTGGGAGGCAGAGGCAGGCAGGTCTCTGTGAGTTTGAGGCCAGCCTGGTCTACAAGAGCTAGTTCCAGGACAGGCTCCAAAAGCCACAGAGAAACCCTGTCTCGAAAAACAAACAAACAAAAAAAGAAAAAAAAAAGAGCTGCAAAGGAAAAAGGCCAAGTAACATATAAAGGTAGACCTATCAGAATTACACCTGACTTCTCAGGGGAGACAATGAAATCCAGAAGGTCATGGTCAAGCATTATGCAGACATTGAGAGATCACGGATATCAGCCCAGACTACTATACCCAGCAAAACTTAGAAGGACAAAATAAGATATTCCATGACAAATCTAGATTTCACCAATACCTAGTCACAAATCCAGCCCTACACAAAATACTAGAAGGAAAACTCCAACCCAAGAAAGATGGCTACACCAACAAAAACACAGACAATTGATGATCTCATTACAGCAAATCCCAAAGAAGAAAAAAATGCACAAATTAACATCACCAACGATGAAAACTAAATTAACAGGAGATAGCAACCACTGGTCATTAATATCCCTTAATGTAAATAGACTCAACTCACCCATAAGAAGGCACAGGCTAACAGATTGGATACGAAAACAGAATCCATCCCTCTTCTGCATACAAGAAACACATTTCAACCTCAAAGACAGACATCGTCTCAAAGTAAAAGGTTGGGAAAAAATATACCAATCAAATGGACCTGAGAAACAAGCAGGTGTAGCTATCCTAATATCTAACAAAATAGACTTCAAGCTAAAATCAGTCAAAAGAGACAAAGAAGGACATTTCATATTAGTCACAGGAAAAATATATCAAGAGGAAATTTCAATACTGAACATCTATGCCCCAAATACAAGGGCACCCTCATATGTCAAAGAAACACTTCAAAAGCTTAAATCATATATTAAACCCCACACACTAATAGTGGGAGACTTCAATACTCCCCTCTCAACACTGGACAGGTCAATCAGACAAAAAATGAACAGAGAAATAAGAGAACTAACAGATGTTATGACTCAAATGGACTTAACAGACATCTATAGAATATTCCATCCAAACATAAAAGAATATACCTTCTTCTCAGCACCTCATGGAACCTTCTCAAAAACTGACCACACGCTCGGTAACAAAACACCTCAACAAATACAAAAAAATTGCAATAACTCAATGTACCTTATCAGATCACCATGCTTTAAAACTATAAGTAAACAGAAACACCAATTCCAGAAAACCCACAAACACATGGAAATTAAACAATGCTCACCTGAATCATCAATGGGTCAAGGAAGAAATAAAGGGGGAAATTAAAGACTTCCTAAAATTCAATGAAAATGACCAAACAACATACCCAAATTTATGGGACACAATGAAAGCAGTGTTAAGAGGCAAGTTCATAGCACTAAATGCCTACATAAAGAAGCTGGGAAAATCCCACACTAGTGAATTAACAGAACATTTGAAAGCTTTAGAACAAAAAGAAGCAAACTCACCTAAGAGAACTAGATGGCAAGAAATAATCAAATTGAAAGCTGAAATCAACAAAATAGAAACAAAGAGAACAATACAAAGAATCAATGAGACAGAGAGTTGGTTCTTCGAGAAAATCAACAAAGTAGACAAACCTTTATCCAAACTAACCAAAAGGCAGAGAGAGAATATCCAAATTAACAAAATCAGAAATGAAAAGGGGGACATAAGAACAGACACGGAACAGATTCAACGCAATGCCCATCAAAATCCCAGCAAAATTCTTCAAAGACCTTGAAAGAAAGGTACTCAACTTCATCTGGAAGAGCAAAAAACCCAGGATAGCCAAAACAATCCTGGGCAATATAAGAACTTCTGGAGGCATCACAATTCCTGACTTCAAACTATACTACAGAGCTACAGTACTGAAAACAGCTTCGTACTGGCATAAGAACAGACAGGAGGACCAATGGAACCAAATAGAAGACCCGGATATCAATCCACACATCTTCAAACACCTGATATTTGATAAAGAAGCAAAAACTATCAAATGGAAGAAAGAAAGCATATTTAACAGGTGGTACTGGCATAACTGGATATCAACATGTAGAAAAATGAAAATAGATCCATATCTATCACCTTGCAGAAAACTCAAGTCCAAATGGATAAAAGACCTCAACATAAAGCCAGCCACACTGAACCTTATAGAAGAGAAAGTGGGAAGTACACTTGATCCCATTGGCACAGGGAACCACTTCCTAAATAGAACCCCAGCAGCACAGACACTGAGAGAAACAATAAATGGGACCTCCTGAAACTGAAAAGCTTCTGTAAAGCAAAAGACACGGTCAACAATATAAAACGACAGCTTACAGAATGGGAAAAGATCTTCACTAACCGCACATCAGACAGAGGTCTGATCTCCAAATAATACAAAGAACTCATGAAATTGGACACCAAAAGATCACATAATCCAATAAAAAAAAATGGAGCACAGACCTAAACAGAGAACTCTCAACAGAGGAATCTAAAATGGCTGAAAGACACTTAAGGAAATGCTCAACATCCTTAGGCATCAGAGAAATGCAAATCAAAACAACTCTGAGATTCCATCTTACACCTGTAAGAATGGCCAAGATCAAAAACACTGATGACATCTTTTGCTGAAGAGGTTGTGGGGAAAAGGGAACACTTCTGCATTGCTGGTGGGAATGCAAGCTGGTACAACCCCTTTGGAGGTCAGTGTGGTGATTTCTCAGAAAATGAGGAAACAACCTTCCTTAAGACCCAGTAATACCACTTTTGGGTATATATCCAAAGGATGCTCAATCGTGCCACAAGGACATGTGCTCAACTATGTTCATAGCAGCTTTATTTGTCATAGCCAGAAACTGGAAACAACCTAAATGCCCCTCGATTGAAGAATGGATAAAAAAAATGTGGTACATTTACACAATGGAGTACTACACAGCAGAAAACAAATAACGACAGCTTGAATTTTGCAGGAAAATGGATGGAGCTAGAAAACATTATTTTGAGTGAGGTAACCCATAGGACAATTATCACATGTACTCACTCATAGATGGTTTTTAAACATAAAGCAAAGAAAGCCAGCCTACACACCACAATCCCAGAGAACCTAGACAACAACGAGGACACTAAGAGAGACTTACATAGTAGAAAGTAGAAAAAGACAAGATCTCCTGAGTAAATTGGGAGCATGGGGACCTTGCGGGAGGGTTGAAGGGGGATTGGAGAGGCAGTCAGGGGAGCAGAGAAAAATGTAGAGCTCAATAAATATCATAGAAAAAAAAGGAAAGAAACTGTCTTGAGAAACCAATCAACCAAACAAAACAACAAAAAACCCCATGACAAAAGCAGTGGTTTTAATTGGCATGATTCCTATCATCTCACAAAGTTCTGAAAGCTGCCTATCTTTGGAACTCAAATCCATCATAAGCTACCTGGGAAAATTGGGCTCAAACAAAATCTAATGTAAGGGAAAAGAAGAAGCAAGTGTTCTGGTGATGAAAAATTTGGAAATCATACCACTCAAACTTCTTTCACTAAGTTTATTAAAAAAAGAAAACAAAAACCACACAGCACAAACAGGCAAGAACCCTACAGATAGGCGTGGTAGTGCACACCTGTAAACCAAGCAGTCAAGAGTCACGGCCAGTCTGGGTCACAGGGTGAGACTGGTCTCAAAATTTTGGGGTTGTTGGAGAGATAGCTGAGCAGTTAAGAGTGTTTGTTACAGCCAGGAAACAGTGATTTTGGTGGTGGCACATGCTGTTAATCCCATACACCACAGAGGCAGGTGGAGTTATGAGTTCAAGACCAGCCTGGTCCACGAGGCTGGTCCCACAACAGCCAGAGCCACAGAGAAATCGTTTCAAAGATCAAAAACAACAAAAAGGTGCTACAGAGAACCTGGGTTCAGTTCCCTGGCCCCAAAAGGTGGTTTACAAGTGCTTGTAATTTTCATTCTAGGGGATCAGATGCCCTCTTCTGGCTTCCATGGGCACTACACACAGGTAGTGCAGGCAGCACAACACACACACAGGTGCACACACGTACAATCTAAGTACTTTAGGATCTAAAGTCAATCAGAACCACTGTCACTCTCCTAGGACAGATCTTTCACAGGAGCAAATAGGTGCTTCTATCCTCTGGGTCCACTGTAGCCAATTTACTTCCCTACAAGAGATCCTTGAACTCATAGCCAAGGGTATTAAAGAACACTGACCAGTCCCAATGCCCAAGCAGTTCTCAAATACTTCATCTGAAAACCCAGGCCAAGATATGCCTAATAGTTAAATAGGAGTTTGATGTTTAAGATCCCAAATATGTCATCAGGGTTATTTTATAAACCAGCTAACTGCCCTGACTTGAAAACCATGGAGTTAATGAAGTGTGAGGACCTTTGGCAGGGCTGTCCTTCCCCTCTCGCTAAACCACACTAACATGTGTGCATTAACATATGTGTATAAGCACGCACGCACTTGTGCATGTGTATTCAAGGAGGCCAGAGCCACGTAAACTCCTGGAGGCGGAGTTACAGGCAACTCCTGTAAACTGACTGATGTGGGTGCTGAACTCAGGTCCTTTCCAAGAGCAGCACTTGTTAACCACTGAGTCACTGCTCCCAAGACTCAAGACTTTCATCTTTGAGAAACCACAATTTTGTATATATTCTTTTTTCTTCTCAAGATATGGTTTCTCTTTGGACATTGTCTTAGAATTTCCTCTGTAGATCAGGCTGGCCTCGAACTCAGAGATCCATCTGCCTCTGCCTTCTGAGCATGCTGGGATTAAAAGCACGCACTACCACTACATTTTTCTTATGTATGAGTACTCAACTGGCATGCATGCCTGCGTGCCAGAAGAGGGTGTCAGATCTCATTATACAGATGGTACTGAGATGCCTTTTGGTTGCTGGAACTTGAACTCAGGACCTCTAGATGAGTCAGTGCTCCCAACTGCTGACCATTTTCTCCAGCCCTGGTCTCAACTTTTATAACCATATAACCTCTATGTGGCCTTTTCTGCAAGTGCTTGAAAATATATTCCTAGAAAAATATGAGTAAGGCAGCCTGGTCTTCAGAGTTAAATTTCAGGACAGGCTCCAAAACCAGAGACACAGATTCAAAACATCGGGGAAAAAAAAAAAGTTGAGAGCATAGGTGATATTAGGCCAAGTTTGAGAGAGGGATTTTTCTTCACAATTTACATTTTTTTTGGGGGGGAGGTTTCAAGACAGGGTTTCTCTGCGGCTTTGGAGTCTGTTCTGGAACTAGCTCTGTAGACCAGGCTGGTCTCGAACTCACAGAGATCCGCCACTACCGCCCGGCCCACAATTAACATTTCTAAAGATTGCTCACTACTACAAGGGATCCGTGCACACACACACACACCTTGTTGGGAAGGCTGCTGCTGCCATTTCCTCCCTTGCTGCACAGAGTGAGGGCAAATTTTGTAGTCAGTTCTTTCCATGTGCTCCAGGTTGTAGGAACTGGTGCCTGAACGGGCAAGGCCATCTTACCAGCCTGCCCACCTGCTTTTCACTGAACTTAGCAGTTTGGTTAGGATGGGGGAGAACATCAATGACCAAGTACATTCTTACTTAGATTCTTAATAAACCATCTCAATGATCTTTGTTTTCTTGAAGTCATACATAAAGACTTAACTAAAATTTTATTTTAAAAAGACTTTATTCATTTTGATCAGGGAAAAATGACAATCTCAATGTCAACTTGTCACCTAATTTTAAGTTTGAACTCACAGGTATTTCTTATTCTGGTACTGTACCTATTAACATAATGTGTCTCCCTTCTATTGTCTTGGTTGCAATGATTCTTTTTAATAGCCCAACACTGGTACTTGGCCATAATAAAACGAGGCCAGTGTATTTTAACTTGATAGCCTAGCAAGTACAAATATCAGAACAAAGTTGTTGTAGGCATTTTAAAAAAGGTTATCAATATAAAAGGCTTACACTGGTCTTCTAAGACCAAGTACTTTAAACTTGAACGAATCCCAAACCTAGAAGTGTCTGTGGAACCGTGGAAACCCCTTTTCTAAGTCCAAGCATTCAATGGAAAACTCAAAGCTTGTATTACCTTAAAATCTTAATGAAAAGTTTTTAACACACCAGAAGATAGACCATGTGACTCATCTTTTCCACTGCCCCTTTCCTCTGCCTCAACACAGAACTGCTTAAATCTACTTAGCTCATGCACTATGGTGGGATGCACCAGTGTTAGCTTTCCACTGCATCCAAACCTCAGCACAATCCTATACATCTGATGAAGCTCTTACTACCAGTGTGACAGCATCCTTCCCTTGCATTTATTTATCTATAGCGCTAAAACCCCAACAGCTATGGTGATCAGCTTAAAGCTTTTTCTAGCAGACAAGCCATTAAACTCTTAAAGCCAGAGCCATCTATTACCATACATGGTTTGTCAGATAGGAACAAAGCAAAGATAGTCATTTAACAAGCTGTTCATCTTTTATGGTGAGAGAAACCAGGGCTGTACGTATGCTCAGTTCAAACAGCACTGTGCCAGCCAGGCAGTCCTAGCCCAGCAAGATGCTTCCCTTAGAAACAGTCTGAAAGCACAGCTCCCACTAGACAGTGTCACCAATCACAATCCAGATACCCCGGGGAAAACATTCAAAAGGTATGGAATGAATCTCACTTAACAGGGAAATGAAGCCTTAGACTGTAATCACAGAACACCTCTACAGAAACCAGGAACAAGGGGACACTAGGACCAGTTTCTTCCCGTGGACCAATACCCCCTATAAAACAAGCTGGGCCTTAATTATTGCTTCTTTATAAAATTACATTTCCACAGAACTATGTAGTACCTGACGCAGAAAAACAATCACATAAGGAAGCATTTATTTGAGGTTTAACATGAATACAAACAAAAATTTGTGTAAACACAAATCCACATTGAGTCATAACACAGATAGCAAAGGACAAAGTAAAAACAAGAAACTAATTGGCAGCTATATACAGTTGGACACAATTGTGTCATGTACACTAGAAAGTCTTTTACAAAATAATCATCTTAGGTCAACACAAGATCAAGCAATCTTCAATGTCGTCCTGTAAGATGGTTTCTTTACACCTCCTAAAACAAAAACAAAACAACCATTAGCTGTGTGCAACCCTCACAAGCTTGCAAAGGTCCACTTTCATGAATTAAGTCCTCACTTTATTCTTTTCTTCAACAATTAAAGATCACATGCATGTTTATCAACAAAGTGTAGTTTGGGTGTTTGAAAAACTCACTGTGGAGTTCCCAAATGGTATTAGGTGGACAGGAATGTAATCTTCCCACAGTTATAAGCCTAGCAGATGAAGGCCAACTAGAGGCGTAGCTCTAGCTAGCCAAAGAGAATGCTATCAACCAATACAAATTTCAGGCAGGTTTAGATTATTAACATGACAACAAATTGCTTTGTGCATATGATCTTTAACTTATATCCCAGATTTAAAAGTTCTTGTTTTGGTTTGTAGATTTCACTATTAGCTATAAAAAGAAAAAGCAAGCATTAAATCTTAAAGAATGGACACTTAAAATGAGGCTCCACAATTGAAATACAACACTAAACAGAAGACCAAAATGATTAAGCTGTAAAAAGGCATTTATGTACTTTAACTCCTGCAAAAAACCATTTAAGTTAAGTTTAGACACTTAATCTCCAAAAAGATTAAAAAGAAGCAAAGTCTGAAGTTTCCACTTTTAATCTTTACGCTGGTACATGAAGTTGGAAGAGACCATACCACAGGACAGCCTTTTCTGGTGTATGCCTTGCGCTCTGCCCGCAACGTGCGACCCCCAGAGATAGACGTGGTCAGGGTGACACACGGCCTGCAATGAAGTTCCCGCTGGCGGGTACAAACAAGGTATAATGTCAGAGTTAGAAGACAACATTCTTGTTTTCCTTAAGTTGTACCCATTTCAGTACTTTACCTGTTAATAGTTCTAAAAAAAGTTTAAACCTCCTGGTACACAAAGCAAACAGAAAAACTCTTAAGTTTTTCTGTAATTCTAAAAAAGGTGAGGTAAGACTTTAAAGTTAAAGATCTATAGACACTTTAGGCAAAACAGGCTCATAAAGCAATTACAAATTTACAATTTAGTAAAGACTACACATTTTGTTTACTCTTTTCCATTTGTCTATTGATCTTTAAATGAAATCAGACATTGCCAATGTTTCCTCGTAAGCTCACACACCTGCTTTCTCCCATGTCCTCCTCAGTAGGGCTGGTAATTGTTCTGGTGATTGCCACCCCCTCGAGATGCCTTGCCGTAAGTGCTCTGTTGACCTAGTTTGAAAGGATACATGTTTTACTAATAAAGTTTTCTATAAAACTGCCCCTTTAAACATAAAAAACATAATTCTACCCTTGTGTAAAACTATGCATGCTGAACATTAAAAATATCAAGCCACCTTAATAGCCAATAGAATTGTAATTGCACTTTAAATAGCCATCACTGTCTGTTACTTTCCTATAACTACACAATATAACAACTTCACTCCAATCATCAATAGGAAACTCATACACACAAACAACTTCAGAATGGGTAAGTACTTCAAAACTGAATTTAATGCCACTGGTTTATAAAATTAAGTTAAGTATTCTTACCGCTGTAGTCTGCATATCCCTGTCCATATCCATAGTTCCCATAGTTATACCCAGTATAATCATATCCGCCATAGCCACTATAGTTTTGATCACCACCATAGGCACTATTATAATTTCCATATCCTTGATCATAATAGTTATTAAATCCTTGGTTCCAGTTTTGGCCCTGACCTGAAACAATGCACAATGATTGTTAGGAAACCACTCTGGACCCTCCTGATGCTAACACAACATGATGCATTCTTGTCCCCTACACTGTACTTTCAAACAGAACACCTCCCCACAAACCAGCCTTTACCACGGGGGATCATCTTAAAAGATTCAATCTAGCTGTGTTTTCTTATGGGCCATTGTACCTAGCAGTTAACTGCTTCAGTTTAAAACTCATTATCCCCCAAATTAAGTCTCACCTCTTCCACGTCCCCTAGCACCACCTCTTCCACCAGCCGTCCCACCTCTTCCACCTTTTTGTTGTTGCTGTTGCTGCCTGTATACCTCTTTGGGTTGTGCAACTTTGATTTCGCACTAAAAACAAACAGAATTTTTGCTTATGTTCTAAGCTCTGAACACAAAACCACTTTTCTTTTCAACAGGCTTTCCACATCCACACTTCTCTTAATGTAATTCAATTCATTTACCTTCCCAGAACCTATTTGATGGTATCTGCTTTCTAACAATTTCTTTACTGGCTCTTCATCTGTATATGTGATAAAACAGAATCCTCTTCTTTCATTTGTTTTTGTATCCATGGGAAGCTCGATATTTTCTATCTGAAATCAGGTGCACATTCAAAACAAAACCAGCAGTTAACAGTAGCGAATAGGTGCTACAGGCTTCTCATGAATGTCACAAGCACATCCTACTGACCATCACTTTCTAAAAAGTCGCTACATTCTTTTAAAGCATCTTTTACCCCAGAGCGGCCACCGGTTGGTAAAACACAAATCACTTTAAGCCCTTGAGCTTTGGCTAAACGAGGCTTCTACTAGAGCACAGAAAGCAGCAATTAAGATGCAGTAACTAGAAGGCACCCCGAGTATTCAGTCCTATCCTGTGAAATATTAACGACCACTACACAAACTTTACCAAACGTATTTAAAAGACACACCAGATGCATGCAAACAAACACAGCCCACCTCTCCAAAGGCTCCAAAATATTCTTTGATTTGTTCTTCTGAAGTATCTGGACTCAATCCACCCACAAAAACCTTTTTAGGGGGTTCTTTTCCCTTTAAAGCTTTGGCCCTTTTGGGGTCTATCAATTTGCCATCCAGTTTGTGTTCTTTCAGTTCCAAAACCTGGAAGACAAGTTAGTTTGACAGGAGCTTAGAAGCCCGGAGCAATTTAAAGGCGACACTAAAGGCACAGTGCAGAACACATCCCTACCTTATCCACACTAGCAGCATCTTTGAAAAGCACAAATCCAAATCCTCTCGATCTTCCAGTGACTGGATCTGTTTTAATTGTGCAGTCTACAACTTCCCCAAATCGAGACAAATACTCAGTCAGATCTTTCTTGCTTGTGTCCCAGCTCAAGCCTCCAATAAACATTTTACTAGAAATAAAGTTATTTAAAAAAAAAACAGGCTTAATAGTAACTTCGCGATTACTTCAACCTTGTAATTAATCAGTTAAAAAAAATACAGGGTAATTTATTCACTAAGTACAAGCAATCTGTTTTGATTACAAAAGCTAATAGACCACAAAAACCTTAAGATCACTTGCTCGGACCAGCAGACAGGTTGCTTTCTACAGTGCAAACACAAAACGCCAATGAAATCCGGTAGCGGTTCTGCTCCGATGACTTTGAGTTGCAAAGTACAACTTCTACAACCGAATCCCCCACAACTTAAAGTGAACTTTCAACCACAGCTCTAGAGGCAAGTTGCTCCCTAAAGAACTCCACGCACCAGTCAGCTACTGGCGCCCAGACCAAGTAGCCCCAAACCTCCCCAGGAAAAGCCGCCCCGGCAGCAACACACACAATGAAGAGGCGGTGGCAGCTGCAGCGTGCGGCGCACCGAGCCCGGCCCCTCCCCCGCGGCGCCTGCGCACTCGGGACACCGGCGGCGCCGCCCTCCTTCCCCCCAACCCCTCCTTCCTTCCCCCACCCGCGGCGGGCCTCTCGAGTCACCCCGTCTTACTTTCCACTAGTGGGGAAGCTACTGGGGTCCAGCGGGCACGCGGAGAATCGACTCGGGGAAATAGTGGGGGCAGCGCGCGCAGCTCCAGAGGGACGAAGGGCGCGCGCGGGGCCCTGGGGGAGGGGAAGAGCGGAGCGTGCGGTACCCGTCATCCTGCTGATTCTTGCTCGCGTTGATCTTGGATCCCTCTGCGAACTCCTCTATGTTGCTGTACTCGTTCATGTCCTCCATGGTGGCGGAGCCGTCGGCGAGGGGTTGCTGGCGCGCAGTGCGGGTCCCGGCAGCGGCGGCGGCGGAGCGTTGTATAGAGCCGGATTTAAAATGGCGGCGGAAGAGATCCGGCCGCCGCCTGCGCCCTCCCTTTATAGCCGCCCCGCCCGCCAATCGGGAGGGCTGCTGGGCGGTGACGTGGCGCGGGCTCCGGCGCGCCCCCTGCCGGGAGGCGCTGGAAGCGAGCGAAGGGAGGAGCGGGGCGAGCTGCCGGGGCGCCCGCGGCCGCCAATGGGAGAGGCTGCGGGAGGCTAGAGTCGCGGGAGCGGAGGGGAACAATGGCGGCGGCACATGGGAGAGCCGGGGCGGGACCTCCATCGCGGTGCTCCGGGTGAGGAGCGAGGTGGCGCTGGGGGTCGGGCTGAGCGGACAGGAGCGATCAGAGGAGCGAGCCCGAAGCGCAGCAAATCCCGGGCCGCGCCGTCGCAGGGCCACGGTCCCTCTTGCCTGGAGAGCCTTTTGTGTCGCGCGTCCGGTCCGGCCCACTCCCGTCCTGCGCCCTCAATTCCCCAGTGCGGAGCCGCGGCGACGGTGTCGGCTGGGACCGCCTGGCTGCTCCGAGAAAAAGGCGGCGTGCACCCGAAGCTGCAGCGCGCTCGCCTGCCCGCCCGCCCGGCGCACGCGTGTTCTGTCTTCGCGCCGGACCCGCGATGACCCCCTGGGTGGTGGCGGCTGTTCCGCCGTCGCCGCGGGGCGGTGTCGCCTCGGGGGTCTCGGCTGCAGGGTCGCCGCAGCCCGGGTCCGAGCGGCCTCCTTGGCTGGCTGTGGCCGCGGCGGAGGGCGGGGCCTGCTCGGATGACTGAAGCGGTGCCCAAGCGCACGCGGTGGGCGGGGAAGGGGTCAGGTGCGGGCGAAGGCAAGGGGACACTCACGTCCCCGGCGCGCCACTCCCGGGGCTCCCGTCTGCACTTGTCCCGGCCGGGCCACTCGCGCCGGCTCCTCCAGGCTGCGGAGGGCTCGCGCCCGCGCTCCGGGCTCGGGCTCGAGGGTTCGCTTCTTTGTTCCCGCCCACGCGAGGCCCATTTTGACGGATCGCGTTCGCGGCTCGCCGGTGGCCAATAGGCGCGCGCGCCCTGCTTTCCCCGCCCCCTCGGGACCCGGAGCACCGCCCCTCTGCCTGCTCACGTGGTCCGGGCCTGCACTGCTCGCCTGCTCTTTGGGGTGCAGCACCTTGGGTAAAGCTTGCTCTGGCATCGCTGGTCCCCGGAGCTCGTCGCTGCCAGCGCTCCGACCGTTGCTGGGCGTCCCGGGGCGCAGGCGGCGCCCTCCCGTTTACCAGCGAGGCCGAGCCCGTGGTAGCATCCGGCAGGGAAATGGTCGTGGTTTCGGTGCCCGCCGAAGTCACAGTTATCCTGTTAGATATCGAAGGTACCACAACCCCGATTGCTTTCGTGAAGGTGAGGGGCGGAAGGGAGCGGCGGAGTTATTTGTGCCTAAAAGCGTCTGAAAAAGAAATTTAAGTGTTGCGGATTTTGCCTGCGGGCTCGAGGAGACGTGGTGTGGCTTTGCGTCTCTGGAATGGGGAAGAGCGAGGCTGCGGGGGTGCTTTTCCTCGCGCCACCATCTTCTGCCTTCCCTGTCCTTGCTTTTGGTTAGGTAGAGAAGGATAGGAAGAAGTGGAGACTTGGGGGAAGGCAGGTCAGCTGGGAGGAGTTGGGATGACAGTAGCGCCCGTGGCCTGGCAGGTAGGTGTGTACCCTGTCGCCCGGTGCCTGAGCGTCCACCACGTGCTGGGTTGCGGCCTGGAGAGGTATTAGCCTTGATTAGTCGTCTTCCCGATGCAAAAGACAGAAGTGAAAGTTTTCCAGTGGCTCTGGTACCTTAGAATGATTGGGTTCCGCACAATCTCTCCTGTGCTGGTAAGTGGCTGAGCTGTGTACAGGCGTACTTCACCTGACTTCCAGAACACTAGACCTAAATTCCATTCATTGTCCCTAGAAAACCACTCTTTGCTTTCTTCCATGTGCTCAATTTAATCACCCCTATGAACTTCAGATGTTTATGTAGAATAGCTGAGATAGGATAGGGAAAATTTCTATCATCTAGTAAATTGTGCAGCCTGTTTTAAGTTCTCTTTTGGTTGTTTACGTTTTACAGTTACCCAGTTTTCTGAGTGTAGATCATAATTGTACACAGTTTTAGATTTTCAAATGTAACAACTACTCTGTTTTTGTTTTTTTCGTAAGACAGAGTCACTCCCTCAACATATGACCTAGGTTGGCCTCAGACTCCCAGCAACCCTGCCTCAACCTCCAGGGCTGAGATTATAGACAAATGTCACCAAACCTGGCAGCTGTGTACTCCCCCACCCCCCAGAAGAGTTATGGTGCTTTGGACACATAACGGAGGTCCAGAAAAAGTCTACTTGGCCGTTTCCCCAAGATTTTAATTACAGTAGAGAGCAGTGGGAAATTTCATGACCGCTTAAATGCTGATAATTGCATCCATTTTCTTGTTATATAACTAGCTGCTTTGTGTGTGTGTGTGTGTGTCTGTGTGTGAGAGAGAGAGAGGCAGGCAGGCACAGGGGTTGTAGTTCACTAGCTCTATTCTCTTTCTGTCTGTTGTCCACTAGAGTACCAGGAGTGATGGTCACGATGTGGCAATAGATTTGTACCATTTTCGGAAAGTTGATATTTTGGATAAGATAGGTCACACAAGTCAGCTTGGAAGCCAAGAGTAATACTCCCCCCACCTTTTCCTCCCTGCCTTCGTTGGGTGACTAGGAGCTATTTCTTAATCCTTGGGCAGTCTTATTCTGAAATTTTGTAATGAAAATGCTTCAGGGACCTAAATACAGTTTGATTTCAGAATATATGCACAATTCAAGGCTGCTGCAAAGTAATGGCTTGGGACTCTCGATTAAAGGAAAGCTTTTATCAGTCAAGTGTGGTGCTGCTTGGGAGGCTGGGGCAGGCGGATTGTTGGTTTGAAGTCAGCCAGGGCAGCACAGTGTGACACCATCTCAAAAATGACTAAATATAGGGCTTGGAGAGATGGCTCAGCAGTAGAGAGCACTGACTGCTTTTCCAGACTCCATTCCTAGCACCATAGGGTGGATCACAACTGTCTGTAGCTCAAGTTCCAGGGGTTCAGATTCCCTGTTTTGGTTTTGGCAGCCATCAGGCACACAAGTGGCTCATAAACATACATGCAGGCAAACCACTGCACATAAAATAATTAAAGCTTTTTTTTTTTTTAAAGTTCAGGGGCAGACATGGTGAGACACCTTTAATCCCAGCACTAGGCTAAGGCAAAGCAAGTAGATCTCTGTAAGTTTGAGGCCAGCCTGTTCTACAGAGCGAGTTCCAGGACAGCTGTGGCTACTTAGAGACTGCCTCAAAAAACACAAAATATAAAAATGAAGCTTAAAAAGTAAATGTAAATAGGGTAGTTTCTTGGGTCTATTATTCGTTTTCTATTGCACATGAATTTATCAAAATCAGTATTTCTAAAAGTATGTCCAGAAGAATGAGTTACTCCAGAAGGATTTGAGTTCTGTGGGTGTTTATGGTAGTTATGCAGAGAGATTCCATCAGCCGTGCTGGAGAGCTGCTGTCTGAACAAGTTTAGCTGGCTTTCTCTGCAGGACGGCTCCTCTTAGCCGCTGACGCCCTTGTGTGCATAAGCTGTGCGAGTCCTCAGGAGGGCGGCCAGCACTGAGTAAGAAGTGCTTAGAACATCTGAGGGACTAAGCTCTGGAACTCTCTGAAGAGAATGACCCAGTCCATCCGACTCCAGCTTTTCAGCAGGAGCTGGGAGTTTAAAGGTGTTCTGTTAAAACATTGTTAGTCAGGTAGGTCTTGTTTCCTGCTGTTTACTTATGAGATTTAAACTTGTTTTCAAAATTATGAAGAGGTATGCACTATCCAAATTTAATAAGGCTCCAAAAGGTTGTGTAATTTAAATGCCTTAGATTGGAACCCAAATTGTCATGATTAAAACCTCTTACTCTTGACTGGAGGGGCTCATTGGTAGAAGCTTATCCAGCATGCTGTTAAACCAACCATAACATTAGGTGTCTCAGGGTTTTTATTGCTGTGAAGAGACACCATGACCATGGCGACTCTTATAAAGGAAAGCATTTAATTGAGGGGCTCGCTTGCAGTTACAGAGGTTCAGTTCATTATCATGACAGTGTGCAGGCAGATGCGATGCTGGAGGAATAGCTGAGAGTCCGACATCTTGCAGGCAACAGGAAGTGGGCTGACTGTCACACTGAGTGAAGCTTGAGAAAAGAGACCTCAAAGCCCACCCCACAGTGACACACTTCCTCCAACAAGACCATACACACCTACTCCAAGGCCACACCTCCTGATAGTGCCACTCCCATTTGGGGGCCATTTTCTTTCAACCCACCACACTAAGTATGGTGTTGAAGGTCTGTGATCCCATTACTAAGGAGGTAGGCACCAGAGAATTTCAAGGTCATCCTTAGCTACAGAGCAAATTTGAGGCCAGTCTGGGCTACATAAGACCCTCTCTTTAAAAAAAAAAAAGCCACTCAATATTTCTGTTATTGCATCTAACATTTTTAAGTTAGTTATTTTTATTTCATGTGCAAAGACCACTTTGTCTTTTTTTTTTTTTTTGGTCTGTGGTGAAGTAATCTGCATTTCCTTGAGCCTTTTAGCCTGTGAAGATAAACTAGCACCAGTCAGCAGTTTTTGTGGTTATCTTACTTGGGAAACCAGTTATCACTGCTGAGCTTGGGGAAAATTCTCTCTTTTGATAAAAATGCTTGCTATTTCATGCTTTTTCTCTTGTTGCATGTAAAAACAGTTGTGATAGTATTAATCATTGCCTCAGAGGGAACTCCCACAAGGTTCGGTCCTGAAAATGATGGTCCTGTTTTTATCGCCAATCACTGCACGGCCTTGTTTTATGTGTTTTCTGTTTGCTGTATTTAGAGTGTGTGTGTGTGTGTGTGTGTGTAGGGAGACTTGTTAACATCGCGCTACAGCCATGTGTTTTCTCCACACGGCACTTCATAGCTGCCTTGAGCTGGGAGCGCTAAGCAGCACTTGCACTCGCTGCCATCTTTAAAGCACAACAGAATGATGAATGGCTAATTGTTTGTGTGGGAGCTTAAGTAAGCATCTTTTGTTTGTCCTCCGTTGTCAGCTGGGCTCGGGCATCTTATCCTTGGGAAATGTTAGTGGTCTTTGTTTGCTTTTTTTTTTTTTTGATATGATAACAAGCATGTGGAGAGTCTGAGGCAGGAGGATTGTGAGTTTTAGGGCAGCTTGGGGTGCATAGCGAGACTTTATCTCCAAAGACAAAAATTAAGTATTCCGTCTAATGTATAATTCCAAGAAAAGGGCTTGTGTAGACCGTGTGCTTCAAGATTACAGTTTAGTGCTGGGCTGTACCACAGTTAGACTTACAGTGGTTCATTTTTTTAGAATATTATCTTTTATGATATAGAATATGATCTATAATTTTTTAAAAAGATTTGACACTTGAAGTTTTTACATTTATTTGCTTTGTGTATGTGTGTGGTGTACAAATGCCACGGTGTATGTCTGAAGGTCGGAGGAGAGCCTATGGGAGTGTGTTACCTCTTTCCACCCTGTGGTTGTCAGGTTTGGAGGCAAGCACCTTTACCTGCTGGCCCAGGTTTTGCTTTAGAAAAGATTGTGATGGCCAGGTTATTAAAGCAGTTCTCGGGGCTGGAATTTGAACTTTGAGAATTAGATACTTGTTGGCTATGAACAAAAGAGGTTATGGTTAACCAAAAATCCCTCAGTTTTCAGTTCAAAATCTCTTAGAGCTGGGGAGATGGCGTAGTTAGCAAAGCATTGATCACATGAACCTGAGAACCTGAGTTCTGCCCTAGAACACATGTACAAAGTAAAAACAAAACAACATCAACCAAACAAGCAAGCAAACAAGCCCACCAAATCTGGAGCATTTCTGTAATCCTAGCACAGGGGTCCATAGACCAGTGGGCCCCAGGGCTTTGCTGGCCCGCCAATCATCAACACAGCAAGCTCAAGATGTAGTCAGAGTTGCTGTCTCTAAGGTGAACAAGTGCTTGGCTTTGCTTTCTTGTCTCCAGGGTACATCCACCCTCTCCTCCAAGCCCCTTACTATTAATTTTCAATTGGAATATGATATCAGAATCCAGGGAGTTGGTGCTAGTGAGCTCTGCCATTTGAAGACAGCTGCCCCTGAGGCCTGGATGATCTTACCTTGGTATTGGGTTTGAGAAGCTTGCAATTGAGTTCTGCATATACTTTGGGCCCACAGTAAACCCTCTTGGAACCTCAGCTTCTTCATCTACTAAATAGATGGATGTAATAAAAGTGAATTCTCGATACCCCTCCCCCTCCTTCTCTTAGAGTCTAGGAATCTGGGCCTGGCTGGCACTCAGGAACTCACTGAGGATCTGACATTCTGTCTGCTGAGTTACTTTTAAAAACCTTACTCCAGTTCCTAGCCGGTTGCAGTGATCCCAGTTCCTAACCAGTTGTAATGACCCCAGTTCCTAGCTGGTTGTTATAATAACCTTCCCTTGTTTGTGGTGACTCATAGACTCATAAACTAGGGTTTATCTTTTCTTAGTTACAGTTAACCTCTAGAACAGAATTTATGAGTTGGGCACTTTTATTTGGAGTGCAGATACCAGTTTTCAAAAGGGACACCCATTGTTCGGGTTCTGCCTCTCTCACCTCACTGGGACAGGGATAGTTTGTGAGCCCTTTTGGCCACCAGAGCACCGTGGCAATTTACACTTCTTAGTTTCTGATCTTGTCCTTGAGAAAGATGTTTAGTCCTCAGTACTATAACTGCTGGGGGGTTTCTAGAGATAGTGTGGCTGTTCTGTGAAGTGATTCACTTGTTAGAAGTGTCCAAACTAAACGTGGGAGGAGGTTGGTCTAAGAGTTATTTTAGCCTGGTATGGTGGCACATCCCTGTTATCCTAGAGGCTGGGACAGGAAGATCATGAGTTGGAGGACGGTTTAGGCTCAATATTACTCCATACCTTTAAAAAATTCTTAAATTAAAAGAAAAATCACAGTAAGGGTAAAGCTCGTTTGCCAGTGAGCCCAGCAGAGTAGGTGATGGGAACCTCACTTCTCACCAGTAGAGCCTGCCGAGATCATTGCCACAGGCTTGTTGGTTTCACTGGCATGTGTCCATATTGCAGAGACAGTGGTCAGATGACAAGGTTAGTCTTAGGGAGCCAGAGAATGTAATGGTATGAATTGTCTAATTCAAATCCTCCAGCCACTCTGTGGGTGAATATTATGAATGAATATGATGAGACTCAGGCTTGGGTTGAATCGGCCCCCCCCATTTCCCTCCCTCCATCTGCTGGGTATGAAACTGTGTGTGGGCATGATAAATTAGCACACTCTACCCACCCCCCGAGCTTTGCCCTCGCCCACGGTACTATTTTTGAAGGGAGAGAAAGGGCAACATTATAATTTACATATATGACAAAACTAAGTTGTTCTTGCATGGGGGGTAGCTTTCTCCAGAGGCACAGGAGCTCCTTGTCCTCTGTGTGAAGCTGCCGTGAGACAACAACTGCCATGCTGGTAAAGGCAGCCTCATTCAGACCGCTGTCCTTACAGCCATGTGGGGCTGTCTCCGAATAAACTTGTACCTGCTTTGAGCTAAGTGAATGCTTTACTTTTTTCTTTTTTTGGGTTTTCAAGACAAAGTTTCTCTGTCTAGCATTGCCTGTTCTGGAACTTGCTCTGTGGACCAGGCTGGCCTCATATTTACAGAGATCCACCTGCCTCTGCCTCCCAGGTACTCAATTAAAGGCGTGCGCCAGCATCGTTACCAACTCTTTAGCTGTAGTTATGTATGACTAGCTACTCTTATTGCATTATTTTCTCCTAATTTCATTTAGGATAAATAGCTTCTAATTTGTTTTTATGGTGAGTAGCTTATTTAAATATTAACCAACAAGCCCAGTGTGGTAGCATGTGCCTATAATGCCAGCACTCAGGTTGAGGCAGGAGGTTCTTGAGTTCCAGGCCAACCTGGGCTAAGAGTCTATCTCACACCTGATCAAAAAATACTTTTTAAATCTGATTTTGTTGTTGACACAGGGTCTCACAAAGCTCAGGCTAGCCTCCAGCTTCCTGCGTAGCCAAGGATGACCTGAAACTCCTGATTCTTTGGCCTTTATCCGAGCTCTGGGATTATAGGCATGTTGCTGTCACGTGAATTGACTTTTTAAAAATTAAACTTTAATTTTATCAGTTTTGTGTAATTATATGTTTTGAGCTGGTGATATGGTTCACTGGGTAAAGGCATTTGCCTACAAGCCTCATGACCTGAGTTCATCTCCAGGACCCATGAAGGAAAGAACCGACTCCTGACTGGTACACACATGTGTTGACAGAGGTTTCTGTCCCGCCCAGTTCTGCAGCTGTTCAGTCCTAAAGAAACACACAGAGGTCTACATTAATCATAAACTGGTTGGCCAATTAGCTCAGGCTTCTTACTAATTCTTACATCTTAAATTAGCCCATAATTCTTGTCTGTGTTAGCCGTGTAGCTTGGTACCTTTTATCAGTGAGGCATTCTCATCTTGCGTCCTCTGTGTCTAGCTTCCTCTGTGATGACTGTTGACTACGCCTTTCCTCTTCCCAGAATTCTCCTGTTCTGGTCGTCCCGCCTCTACTTCCTGCCTGGTCACCCCACCTGGCTACTGGCCAATCAGTGTTTTATTAAAACAAGTGACAGATCTTTACAAAGTACAAGACCATTGTCCCACAGCACATATGCTGTGTGACACATCACACACACACACACACACACACACACACACACACACACACACGGCAGAAAGTAGAATGCAATGCGGTATGGTAGCTCACTTGTACTCCCAGTACTACAGAGACCAAGTTAGGAGGTGATCAGGAAGGTTGGAGGCAGCGGGAGCTCCATTTCAGCCTGAGCTAGAGTAGACCTTGGCCTAAAAAGAAAGATAGATGAAGTTATATCTTTCCAAAGTTTTTTTAAATTAATACTTATTGAGCTCTACATTTTTCCCTGCTCCCCTGACTACCTCTCCCCTCCTCCCTCCAATCCTCCCCCAAGGTCCCCATGCTCCCAATTTACTCAGGAGATCTTGTCTTTTTCTACTTTCTACTATGTAAGTCTCTCTTAGTGTCCGTATTGTTGTCTAGGTTCTCTGGGATTGCCGTTTGTAGGCTGGCTTTCTTTGCTTTATGTTTATAAACCACCTATGAGTGAGTACATGTGATAATTGTCTTTCTGTGTCTGGGTTACCTCACTCAAAATAATGTTTTCTAGTTCCATCCATTTTCCTACAAAATTCAAGCTGTCATTTTATTCTGCTGTGTTGTACTCCATTGTGTAAATGTACCACATTTTTTTTTTATCCATTCTTCTATCGAGGGGCATTTAGGTTGTTTCCAGGTTCTGGCTATGACAAACAAAGCTGCTATGAACATAGCTGAGCACATGTCCTTGTGGCACGATTGAGCATCCTTTGGATATATACCCAAAAGTGGTATTACTGGGTCTTGAGGAAGGTTGTTTCCTCATTTTCTGAGAAATCACCACACTGACCTCCAAAGGGGTTGTACCAGCTTGCATTCCCACCAGCAGTGCAGAAGTGTTTCCTTTTCCCCACAGCCTCTCCAGCATAAGTTGTCATCAGTGTTTTTGATCTTGGCCATTCTTACAGGTGTAAGATGGAATCTCAGAGTTGTTTTGATTTGCATTTCTCTGATGCCTAAGGATGTTGAGCATTTCCTTAAGTGTCTTTCAGCCATTTTAGATTCTTCTGTTGAGAGTTCTCTGTTTAGGTCTGTGCTCCATTTTTTTAAAATTGGATTATGTGATCTTTTGGTGTCCAATTTCTTGAGTTCTTTGTATGTTTTGGAGATCAGACCTCTGTCTGATGTGGGGTTAGTGAAGATCTTTTCCCATTCTGTAGGCTGCTTTCCAAAGTTTTTAATTAGACTATATTAACAATAAAGTATGGGCTCCTTTATGACATACATGTTTGTAGTGTGACCATAGTCCCCATAACCCTTTCTTGCCATCTCCCTATGCTCGCTAAACCCCTGCCTCTTCTACCAGTCCCCCTTCCACTGTCTTTTCTCTTTTTGGTGACCCACTGAGTGAGTTTAGTTGCCACAGCACTGAAGAAAACGCCCCATCTCTCCAGCACCCACTCACTGGTTTAGAGCTGCAGGAGGAGGTGGAGCAAAGGTATCCTTTGCTGGCAGCAAGACCCACCCAGAGGGCGCCCTACTAGAGCCGTTCTCCTTCCCTTCGTATTTTATATTGCCCACAACAGGGTTTTACGTTGCAAACTGTTTTTGTATCGAGTTTTATTTCTTGCTTAGAAAATTGATTTGTTTTTAAGAATCACTAAGCCCTTTCGTTTCCCTTTTCCTTTGAGCTTAGGGAGACAGTGGCCTCTCAGTATTGCCTGTGTTATGTATGTTCTGGGTAAACCGTTCTCAGGTCTCGGGCTCTATCACTCGTCCTCTGTGTTCCCTAGAAGACTTTAATGGACTTTCTTTAAGTAGCTGCACGATGTTCCTAGGAGGAATCTCTCGTCGCCCATCTTCTTCAAAGAGAACTTGAATAAATATTGCAGCCACTGTTTTATTTTTATTGATCCTGTGATGTTTTCATTAAAACAACCACAGCCATAAAGCACATCCATATTTTGACTTCTAAACATTTATGAGGCAGCTTCCAGAGTTAGATCGTCAGAAACGTTGTCTTAATGGCTCTCTCTGAGAGCTGTCATTGAGCTGTGTGGAGTAATATAGATTGCTGCTTGCACGGAATCCCCGTCAGCACTTAGTGGAGTTAATCATAGTTCCCTGAAAAGCAAACACTCTCATTAAGTTTCCCAGCCTCCCCTACCCTTGCACATGCTAGGCAAGCACTCTGCCGCTCTGCTGTTGCCCTGTCCCTAACCTTTTGTTCTGTGTGCTGTTAAATCTAAATCCCTTAGATGTCTGGTGCACTAAAAACTCTCGTAGGTTTATTTGTTTATTTGTAGGCTCCAGGGTTAACAGCATCATGGTTTCCATACTAGAATATTTTGCAATTGCCAGTAAATGTGTTATAACTAAAATTAAAAGTTATGATCATTCTGGAATTACTTTTTAGGTCTAAACATTTCACTGGATTGTGCACTAAGCATTAGCTTTTTCAGTTTAATTTTCTTTTGAGATAAGGTCTGTCTATGTAGACCAGACTGGCCTTGTTCTGGCCCCCTCCCCTGTTGGAATTAAAGGCATGTACGGCCACACCTGACTTCCGTTTCTTTCTTAAACTTTTTTTTTAATTACATGTAGGTACTTTGCATGTATGTATGTGATTGAAGATACTTGTGAAGCCAGTTTTCTTCTCCCACCATATGGGTCCCAGAGTACTGGACTTGGTGGCAAGTGCCTTTACCCAGTGAGCCAGCCCCTCTTTTTTTCTTTCATTTATTTTTAATAGTGTGTGTGTGTGTATGCGTGAGCATGCTTACACATTCGCCCGTGGAATCCAGAGGCATCAGATCTTGTGGAGCTGTGGTTATAGGTGGCCCAGCAGTCTAATGTGGATTCTGGGAATTGAACTTAGGACTTCTGGAAAGAATAATGTGTGTTGTTAACCCCTGAGCCATTTTCCAGCTTCCATGTATGCGCACATGCACATGGATGTATGGAGCACAGGGCCTCTTACACTTCAACCCTGTGTGTTCCCAGCCCCACTGCTAGCTTTAGAAGGCATGATCTTGAACGATATATATGTGTAATGGTATATAATGTAATTATTGGCCGTTTTGGTAAGTATGTGTTCAAAGAATGGATAAAATCTTCAGAATGAACTGTTTTTCTGCTTGGAATAGTATAGGACAGACAGATAGCTAACACATGGCCAGATGATGCAAACATGCTGGGTATCTTTCCTTTTACTCTGCATTCTAGTGCATGGGGTGGGAGGCTTTATAGGTAAGGACGGGGGCACAATGGATGAGAAGCCGGTTTAGTCTCTAGCATTTCAGCTTTCTCCAAAAGTTAATTGTCTCACACTTTGCACCTCTTCTCTGGGAGTTCTCTGAGAAGAGTGGCTGCAAACTTCTGACCCTGTTACTGGCCGTTAGTAAACGTTGGATGGCTGAGCTTGTCGTGCTTCACCGTTCCCATGAAGCTCGTGTGTTAAAGGCTTGGGCCCAGCTGGGTGTGTCTGCGTAGTAACTGTTCTGTTGCTATGAAGAGACACCATGCCGAGGCAAGTGAGAGAAGAAAGCGTTTAATTGGGGGCTTGCTTCTAGTTAAAGGGGGTGAACCATGACCATCACAGCAGGAAGCTTGGCAGCAACACAGACAGGCCTGGTGCTGGAGCAGGAACCAGGAGCTTACTTCCATCCTTGGGGGCTGGAGAGATGGCTCGTAAGTTAACGCTGTCTGCCCTTCTGGAGGACCTAGGTTTGATTCCCAGCGCCCACAAGATGGCTCAGAGCTGACTATAACCAAAGAACCTGATGCCCTCTCTAGCCTCCAAGTAAATTGTATGTACGTGATACACAGACATGCATGTAGGTAAAACACCCATAAAATAAAAATGAAAAAAAAAAACCCACCAAAACCTTACGTCCCAATGGCAGAGCTCACCCCCAGTACACACCTCCTCCCTCTTACAAGGCCACATCCCCTAGTCCTTTCTAAACACTAGGCCCACTAGGGTCCAAACATTAAAATATCTGAGCCTGTGCGGACCATTCTCATTCAAACCACCGCATGGTGCTCTTGGGAGTTGGTGGAAACCTCAGGATGTGGGTCCTAACTGGAAGAAGTCATTGAGTGTGCCCTTAAAGGGGATACTGAGGCCCTGGTGGCCATGTCTCACCCTGCCCACAGCTCCCTGGCTGCCATGAGGTTAGCAGTCTTTCTCTGTGACATGTGGCGGAGGCCCTGGTGTCTGCCTTTTCCACAGTGTCTATGTGATGAGACTTCCAAGAACTATGAGCCCGAATGGGCCTTTCCTCTGTTGAGTTGGTAGCTCAGGTACACTGTGAAAGACAAAGCTGGCTAGCAGTGTGCTTACGATTTCCCCTCTAAAATCCGAGCCAGAGATGGTCCTTGTGTCATTTAAATATTTGTGCTAGAGAATACAGTAATGATTAAGGTGCATGGTGCTTTCTTTGACCTACCTCTGATTACTGCCCTGACTTTGCCTCATGTTATCATTTCCGTATAGCCAATGGGGAAACTGCAGCTCAGTGAGGATAAATTGCACAGCTAGGAAAAGGCACAAGGCATCTCCAGCCCGAGATGCTGCCTGGAGTCTACTTGTTACGTCCTTCCAACAGATGTCAGAGACCCGGCATTGTGGAGTCGTGAACTCTTCATGAACCTTCATGTGTGTACCGTGTAGGCATTGTTAGGTACCAGCAAAGTGGGCTTTGGAACACTGCATCATTTTATGAGGTTTCAGTTGCTGGCAATTCCGGAATGTGACCTGCATTGTTCTAACAAGCCCTCTAAGGAGGGCTTCTAGTTGTTAGAATTGGGAATGTTGGAGGCCAAGCCTTGGAGAAGGAAGGCCATAGAAGAGAAAAGCAGGTGTAAACGATCATACGTGGAATTCTTTTAGAGGCTGGAATAAAGGCTATTGTAACGATGTCCGTTCTCCTACCACACAGATCGTCATGCATGTTTGTTTTAGATCTTAGTTTAAAGACATATCACTCATTTAGCTGAGACCCTTAGTGCATGCTGATAAAGGTACCCAGCACATAAACCTCAAAGCGCTATGCAGTATTTCCTGGTTTGAATTTTGATTTTGGGACAAGGTCTCAAGTAACACAGGCTGAAGTAAAATTCTCTGTGAAGCTGAGGATGCTCTTCAGACTCCTGGTCCTCCTCCCTCCAGCTCCTGAGTGCTGGAGTTACAGCACCCGGAACATAGGCTGTATGTTTCATAGTTGCTGAAGGTCTAGGCTACTTCAGGTCCAGTGCTGCAATAAACATTCCTTTAGCATTCTCAATACATTGCTTGCAGAGGAGTGACTGGATGCAGCTCTTAGGCGGTGTTCTCTCTCTTTTTTTTAAAAAAAATATTCATTTATTTATTATGGATACGATATTCTGTCTGTGTGTATGCTTGCAGGCTAGAAGAGGACAGATGGTTGTGAGTCACCATGTGGTTGCTGGGAATTGAACTCAGGACCTTTGGAAGAGCAGCCAGTGCTTTTAACCTCTGAGCCATCTCTCCAGCCCTTAGGCGGTGTTCTCTAGAGGAGAACCAGTTTGCTGTCTTCCCACAGAGCTCGTGTGGGAGAAGGGGTGATGGTAAGCAGGGGAACAGAAAAGAAAGAGTGGTATGATGTGGGGCATATGGGAAAATTAAGTCCTCAGAATAGAAAGAGTCCGTGGAAAAGGGACTGGCAGGGATGTCTGCAGTGCTTAGCTCTTGCTTTCAGAGGCTTCTCTGCTGAGTATGCTAGAGGATGTGCCTTAGCACACTGTTCTCTGTGCCTCTGAGTCTACGGGACACCCTGTGAGAACATCCCAACAACTGACTTATTTATCATTGTTGGATTAGGTGAAGCTGGTAACGGATTGTGAGGGAGTTAATGAAACAGAAGACTTGGTAATTTTCATTTGAGAGTGTTGTACTTAGAATTTGGTTCTTAGATACACGATGTGGGATTCCCCTCTGTATGCTGTGAACCATTTGTTAATAAAGAAAGCTGCTTTGGCCTTCTGGCAGGGCAGAATAAAACTAGTGGGGAATTTCAAGCAGAGATAGAGGAAAAAGTAGGCGGAGTCAGAGAGATGCCATGTAACCGCTAAATGAGAAAGACAGGGACTACCAGCCAGAACCTTAACAGTAGGTCATGAGCCTTGTAGTAAAATAGAAAATAATAAAAAAGGGTTAATTTAAGATGTAAGAGCTAGCTAGACATATGCTTAAGCTATTGGCCAAATGGTATTATAATTAATATAGTTTCTATGTAATTACTTTGAGTCTGGGTGGCTGGAAACAAACAAGCAACCTCTGTCTACAGATATATTTCTAAGTTCTCAGATTTGGGGGTTCTTACTAGTGGAGTCTTTCCTAGCATGTGAAGGCCCTGGGCTCACCCTCAGCACTACACAGGCACCTGCCCAGATTTCTAATTACATACCCAGACCTTTGTTTTGGTCTTAAGGAAAATTATGCACACCAAGAAGACAGTTTTGTTCATATTGATGTATTAACTGTTAGATATTCTAACTTTATTCCATGGCTGTTACTGGTAACTTCAGTTTTCTGCACAGCACTCATGTGCATGTGTATTTGTATATGTGTGTGAGAGTGTAGTGTGTGAGAGAGTGTAATGTGTATTATGTATGTGTGAGAGTGTAGTGTGTGTGTGAGTGTAGTGTGTATGTTTGAGAGAGAGTGTATTGTGTGTGTGAGAGTGTAGTGTGTGTGAGAGAAAGCATAGTGTGTGTGTGTATGTGTACGCATGTGTGTCCATCCGTCAGTGCAGTGGCTCAGAAGCTTTGGAGGGGGCCCCATGAAGTTAGCAGGCAGTGTCACCTGCAGCACACTGGGTGTACTGGTCCTGGAGGTGCGGTTGGAAAAGGTGTATGTTTGTTTCCATACATGATGGCAGCATGTGCTGATGCCGTGTGACCTGGAGGACCTGTTCTAATTACATAAGACATAGAGAGCCCATACATGATGGTAGCATGTGCTGATGCCATGTAACCTGGAGGACCTGTTTTAATTACATAAGACACCGTGAACCAACTTTGCCAGGAATAGGATTGTATATTTTCAGGGCCTTCTGAGCACTCTGGTGTGGTGTAGAACTATTTGAAAACCTATTATTTTTACACTGAGTAGACCAGGTGACCCGGCCTGAGAGCCTTTTCTGATTGCGGTGTATCTGTGTAGAAATTACTTTGGATTAACGTTTACCCTCTAGTCCTACTTAAGTATTTATCATATCATATTGGAATTAACACTGAGCAACAGAGGACTTTTCATTGTATTATATTTTTGGTGGTGAGCCTAGCCTTTAATGGCCGAGCCATCTCTCCAGCCTATTAATTACTGCTATTATTATTACTGTTTTGTTTTGAGACAAGCTCTCATTGTGTAGCTCTGGCTGGCCCAGAACTCATAGAAGTCCATGCTCTACCACACCTGATGAAGGAGGAGCAGCAAACTTCAGTACTTTGTTCATATGAATATCAACATGAAAAATATTTGTTTGGGGAAACATGTTAGAAGAGTGCATTTTCAAGCAATATTTTATGTATTAATAAACAATTTTAGTTACTTCCATCCTGACCTTGACCAGCAGTGACAAAGTCCTGATGGGGAGGTGACAGGGAATGAGAAGATAGAGAAAAAAATATGTATGTATGTATGCCTATAAATGCTGGGTTCTGGTGGTCTTGTACAAACTTTGTTTTATGTCAAGCAAGTTTATTAAAAAGTACAGCATACTTTTTAATAAACAGTACATATACTGTTTGCAAGGGAAAAAATGGCCAAGGTCAGCAGAGAGCCAAATCAGACAATGTTGGCAAAGAGAGCACAGGATATCTCAGACTCAGCTGCCTTAGGACTGATAACCATAGCCAAGGAGGAAGAGGTGGGTCTTCAGAAGCCACAACCTTGACTCCTCTGAGGCGCTGGCTCCAGCCCTCAACCAGTCCTGCCAAGTCCACTCCTGGCCAAGGACACTGAGCCCTTTGTCCTTTCATTAGGGCCTCTGAAGAAGTTTTGGGTCGGTCTGACTCCCCACACCATCTACCATTTCTCCTCTTCAACTATCCCTGACTCCACTCCCCCAACATTTGCCCTTCCCAACTTTATTTATCATCTCCTCTCTCTCTTTTGAAAATAATATCCCACAGGGTCTATGTAGTGCTGCCCCTGTGCTCATGGTAATGGTTGTGGGGCCACTGGAGCAGGGTGTCCTCGATAACTTTGTCAACTTGACACCCTAGAGTCATCAGAGAGGAAGCCCTTTATTAATTGCTTAGACCAGATTGTCCTGAGGGGACTATCTTGATTATTAATTGATTGGGGGGTCCAGCTCTCTGGACAACACCATCCTTGGCAGTGACCCTGGACTGTCTAAGAAGCTAGCAAACAGCCTGCAAAGCAGTCTTCTTCCAGAGCTTTTGCTTCATTGAACTCCTGCCTTCACTTCCCCTATGGCTGTCTTAGTTAGGGTTTCTCTTGTGTGATGAAACACCATGACCAAAAGCAAGCTGGAGAGGAAAGGGTTTATTTGTCTTCAAAAGGGAGTCATAACAGGAGCTCAAGCAGGGCAGGAACTTGGAGGCAGGCCATGGAGGATGCTGCTTACTGTCTTGCTCAACTTGCTTTCTTATAGAACCCATGATCACCAGCAGCACAGCACTACAAACTTGCTTGCTACTGAACCTTATGGAGGGAGGCATTTATTTAACTGAAGTTCCCTCTTCTTTGATGACTCTAGATTGCCTCAAGTTGACATAAAACTAGCCAGTACAATGGTGGACTGAGACCTGGACATATAAGCCAAATAAATCCTTCCTCCCGGGCTGGAGAGATGGCTCAGTGGTTAAGAGCACTGGCTGCTCTTCCAGAGGTCCTGAGTTAAATTCCCAGCAACCACATGGTGGCTCACAGCCATCTGTAATGAGATCTGGTGCCCTCTTTTGGCCCTCAGGCATACAGGCAGGCAGAACACTATACATAATAAAAAATAAATTCTTTAAAAAAAAATCCTTTCTCCCTTAAGTTGGTCTTTGTCAAAATGTTTTATCACAGCAACAGAAATTGGAACAGTGGGCTGTTGGGGGAGGCTGCTTGTTCGCTTCCCAGCCGCCCAGAGTCCCGAAATAATCACACAGATATCTATATTAATTGCAGTACTGTGTTGGGGGCCAGCCTCAACAAAAATACCTTTCTCCAGAGTGGAGGCATGGAAATTTAGGAATATAGCAAAGAGTACAAAGACGTGAACAAAAGTAATAAAATGCAGAAACATATAGGACAGTATCAGGAGGCACTTTTCAGTGGTCACCAGTGTTTAATTTCCAGCTGGTTAATATACCCGACCCCAAAAGGTAGGAGTAAAACAGAAGACTGCATTGACATACCAATTGGGTACATCCATCACGCTCGTGCCCTAGACTCACACCCTAGACCACACACACTCTGTAGGCAAACCACTCCCTGGGTAGAATCCCAAGTGATTTCTGTAATGGTCTGTCCTGTCCCTTTAAGAGACAAGCCCTGCCCACCCATACCCCCGCCCCCTCACACACGCTGAGGCAGGCACATTTTTCCTTCCTGCTTTTGGCCCAAGTCTCTTCTTTTTCTGTCTCCCTCTCGAAGAGGCAGCTTCTGTCTCTCCCTTCTCCCCACTTCACTCCATCCCCTCCTTCTGTTTCTCTGTCTCTCTTTGCCTCTCTCTCTGCTCTTCTCCCCTTCTCTCCTTTCCCCTCCATAACCCACTAAATAAATATCCAGCCTCACTCGGCATGGCATGCCTATCTGTCTGTCCTTGCCTGGGACCAGCCTCCTTCGGAGACCTGCCATCCATCTGCCTCTCCTTGTGGGACTTGATTGCCCATTGAGGTCTCTCACCCACTACATGGCTCTTTGCCTGGGACTTGTGGCCCGCTGCAGCCACTTGGGATACTGTGCATCCCTGCCTGGGGTGGCTGCTCTTGGGACCCGCTGCCTGCTGCCACTTCAGGGACCTCATGGCCCACTGCCTACTGTAGCCACTTGGGGATCCTCAGCATTTTACTTAATCCATTACAATTTCCATTAAGGGAACTGGAACTTAGTTGGATCCTTAGGCTTTTGTTTTAGGTAGAAACCAACTACTTCCTATTTCAGGAGCACGGGGTCTGGCAACTAGCCACAGCTGTTGACAATAGCCTTGAGAGAGCAGAACTCTGATTCACAACTAGCCACACCTGTTGACAATAGCCTTGAGAGAGCAGAACTCTGATTCACAACTAGGTGGGACCTTTGTTTGAGCACTGTAACCTTAAATGAACTAGAAACAAGTCCCAAACTCTCTGACCTTTGGCCTTTTTGGGCCTCTACAATACTGTTTGGCCAATAGCTTAAGTGTATTTCTGGCTAACTCTTATATCTTAAATTAACCTATTTCTATTCATTTGTGTGTCACCATGTGATTGTGGTTTACTGTGTAAAGTTTGTTCCGGCATCTGTCTCTGGTGGGACTACGTGGCTTCTTCCTGACTCCACCTACTCTCTCTGTATATTTCTTTCCGCCTACCTTTACTCTGCTAAGCCATTGGCCGAAATCAGCTTCTTTATTAACCAATAAAAGCAATACATATACAGAAAGACTTCCCACACCAGTGGGCAACCTACCAGTGCCCATATCCCCAAGGAAAAATGACTTCCTTCTTCCCCTGCAGCCAGCAGCCAATAGCTCCTTTGTTAGGTGTGGATTCAGGCATACCTTCCCCCCACCCATGTTGGACTTTTGACTGGCTTGCTCTTGTACATCGTGTGCAGAGGCCGGCATTTCCCAGCACTCCTCCCCTTCCTCTGGCTGTCATATCACATTCTTTCTGCCTCCTCATCCTTGAGATGTGCCCTGTGTTTTGATTTAGATGTGACATTTAAGGCTAATAAAAGGAATGCATGTTTGTACATTCCTTGAACGTCTATTATTGAAGATATCTGAATTCTTTAATTTTTATTATCTGTGTATGTGTGTTTTTACTTGAATGTGTGTGTACAGTGTGCTCGCAGAGCCCCAAAGAGGGCAGTGTATCCCCTGGAATTGGAGTTAGAGGTGGTTGTGAGCCACTATGTGAGAGCTGGGAATGGGTCCTCTCCAAGAGCACCCAGCGCTCTTAACCTCTCCAGCCCTGATGTCTGGGTTCTTTTATCTGTATTTGGTCTTTGTGGTACATCCATGGCCTCTGGAAAACCCATCGCATACTCTCACTACGAGGAAGGAAGGGAGGGAGGAGGCCGTGACATCCGAAAATTTATCAGAAACTATTAATGCTTGTTTGAAGGTGACTGACACTCTGCTAACTTACCTATAAAGTTTTCTTTATCATTGACAATATCAACATCTTAGTGTTCTCTGAAGGTACTTGGACTTTTCAGGTTCCATAGATGTTCCCAGAGCACTCAAGGGTTTTGAGTTAATAGTTTTAGAACTTTTGTTTGGTTCTGTTACCATTTTCCTTCAGTTTCTTTTCTAGGCCAAAATGAGAGTATGTGAACTGGGTGTGGTAGCCTGTGCCTATAGTACCATTACTCACTAGGTCAAGGCAGGTGGTCAGGTGTTCTAGGCTAGCCTGGACTACATAGCAAACTTAGGTAGCAAAATACCCCCCCCAAACTCTGTGTATTTCTTATTTTTGTAGAATTTATTAAAGTACCTTTAAGCCAGGCATGGTGGTGTATACCTATAATCGGGAGGCTGAGGCGTAAGGATGGCAAATGTGAGGCCAATCTAGGCTGAATAGTGAGCCCCATCTCAAGAAGGCGAGTTTTGAACAAACAGAGTGAATTTAATCAGGCTTGTTGAATTTAACTCAGTATAGAGTCTTGCTTAAAATATAAGATCTCTGCAGTATGGATATACTGCACATGGTTCTGCACTCAAGCACAAACCTATTTCAAGGTTGGATTTCTTCTGGAGACTGTGGTTGCACCATCTTACCCTAACCTGCACAGTGCCCGCCGCACTGCAGGAGAACGTTTGCACGCTGCAGTTCCTTGAGCTCGCTGGCATCGGGGGCTGGGCCTTCTCTTTGTAGCCCCCTTCTCCACTCCTACTGAAGCATTCCCATATCTTGATAATAGAAGACGTTTAAAAGAAGCTGCTACATGTGCCGTAATGCAATTTGAAAAGATACATGTCTGTTTAGACGTGTTAACTAAAGAGGATCCAAGAGTTATTAGTGTATCAGTAGAGCTTCTGCTTAGTAGGCCAAGGGCTCTGGGCTCAGTCCTCTGCACCAAACAATACTTTAAAAGATAAATCATTTATATGGGTGTTTTGCTTGCATGTATGTCTGTGTTCTACATGCTAGCAAGTTCTCTAGGAGGACAGAAGAGGGTGTGGGGTCCCTTGGGTCTTTGTTACAGATGGTTGTGAGACCGATGTGGATTCGGGAATCAAATCCAGGTCCTCTGCAAGAGCCAGTTCTTAACTGTGGAGCCGTCTCTTTAGCCTCCAAATAAATAGCATTTTGATCAATGAGAGATTACATTCTCAGTGCATGAGTTACTGACAAATTATTTGTTAATGAGTTGCTTTGCATATAACTTTGTCTTGGTTTTTTATTTTTTTGAGACAGGGTCTCACATTGTATACCATACTGGCCTGGAACTCACTCACTGTATATCTGAGGTTAGCTCACTCTGGAGCCATTCCTCCTGCCTCAGTCTCCCAAGTGTGTGCTCACAAGTGCGAGGCCTCATGCCTGGCTGCAGCGTGCTTTCTAGGAATCTGAACCAAGAAAGTCACTTACTTCCTCTCCTACATTGTCGTACCACCCAGCAGATATCTGCGTCGTGACTGTGGCCCTGTGAGCCGGCCTTGGGATGGAGAGGGTTGGTGGGCAAGGGCACCTGCCGCTCTTGCTAAGGGTCCATATTCCCTTCCCAGCATCCACATGGTAGCTGTAATGTCTTACTCCAGTTCCAGAGCACCTGACATCCTCTGGGCATACGTACAAAGGGCAACACCCATACACATAAAATAAAAATAAATAATAAACAAAACAAAAATAAAGCAAGCAAACAGAAAGAATTTATGGTCTAACAATGTAGCCTGAGAGCAGATTTGTGTAAATAGCTGAGGAACTTGGTCTTTCTGGGCTAAATGATCTCAACTCTGCCATTGTGGCCCCAAAATAGCCAGCGACTGTAAGTAAATGATTGTGGCTGAATTTCAATAAAACTTCATAAATGCAAGCAGGACCAGCTTACCGGTTCCTGCTCTAGTGCACCTGTTTCTTAGTCTCCTTGTGTCCCACTGGGAGACCCACAGCAGCAATTTCCATTGAGATTGCCACTGTTGAATTTGTTAGCTAGATGAGATTATAAAACATAGATCACATGGTACAATTTAAAAAATAACATTCTTTTTTTCTTCCTGTTTTACCTTTTTCCCCAGGACACCTTATTTCCGTACATCAAAGAGAATGTCAAGGAGTACCTGCAGACACACTGGGACGAGGAGGAGTGTCAGCAGGATGTCAGCCTGCTGAGGAAACAGGTCAGGACTTTCCCAGAGTCTCAGAGACTTAGCACACACTGTGAGCGCTGTCAATCAGCACCCTGGATCCTGGTGTGGAAGCCACAGGGCCTTGCCGGCCTCACGGTCCACAGCGTGTCATAAAGCAAGTCCTAGCAGCTTGTCTGCGGAGCTGCTTCCCTCAGAGGCCTTTCTGGTGGAGTCCAAGAGGTTTTGTACAGTCATCACAGTTCACCGCTGCCACCAGGTGGCTCATGGCACGAAACTCCCCCTAACGGCTCCCCGGTCCTCATGTTGTGCCTCTCTGCCAGACTTCTCAAACAGTTTGCCCTTGGCCCAGGCTGCAGACTGCACTCTGTCGCTCTAGCCAGTCTGTGTACTTTTTCCTAGCAAAGATCTTAATGGTGTGTGGCCCTCACCAGCCGTTTTCCTACAGTGGATTGTGGAATGCTCTCTAAAAAACGGGTCTTTTATTTATGGTGAGAAGTTAGGTTTAGAAATAATTGTAACATCCATTGAATCATGCAGTATTTGGGTTTGCTGAGTTTTCTGGATAATGTGAGGTCAGTGTGAAATAATCCCCTTCATCTTTTTATTGTCTCAAAAATGTTTCATACATACATATTTCATGTTCAGATAATACATTACATTGTTACAGAGTCCTTGTATATGCATTTCTTTTAATTATGTGTATTTGGTGTGTGCGTGCATGTGTGTATTTACACACATGCCATGGTTCACTTGGGGACGTCAGAGCACAAATTGAGAGAGTTATTTCTCTCCTTTGATCATGTGGGTCCCCAGAGATGAACTCAGGTCATCAGGCTTAGTGGCAAGTGCTCTTTACCCAGTGATCCATATTGGCCAGATCATTCCTTTAAGAATAATTTTTAACAGTTCTCAGGATAATTGATAGTTGGAGAAAACTGATCTGCCTGGTTTTGCTCTATCTTTTTAAAATACATCTATGTATGGATATGTGTGTGTGCAAGCATATGTGTGTAATGCTCTTTAAGTGTACACATGAACAGAGTTGATTTGTTTCTGATGTAAAGGCTGAGGAAGATGCGCACCTGGATGGGGCTGTCCCGATCCCCGTGGCGTCTGGAAATGCAGTGGATGATCTCCAGCCGATGATCCAGGCCGTGGTGGACAACGTGTACTGGCAGATGTCTCATGACCGGAAGACCACGGCGCTCAAACAGCTGCAGGGCCACATGTGGAAGGCGGCTTTCGCAGCTGGCCGCATCAAGGCAGAGTATGTGCTCTAATGCTAAAACATTTCCCAGGGCTTAGTTCCAACCCCCTCCCCCCCATTGTTCTTCTTTCTCCCATGTAAGTTGCACAGTTAGTAAAAATAGATAAAGTTGCTAGGCATGATAACGTACACCTTTGAATCCTAGCACTTAGGCAGAGGCATGTAGCACAATTTCTAATTGTTCTTAATAATAAATATTCGGAGTCAGCTATCAGGGAGTAAAAACTGAAGGATCTGAGAAGCAGAGCGGCCAGCCACTGGAGTTTTTACCTCTAGCAGTGCTTAGACCATGGCACGATCCTGTCCCCAGACTGCCTCCCTAGACTGCATCCTCAGACTGCACTGCGCTCCTGTCTTCCTCCCGTCTTACATTCCTCTCCACCCAATCATATCACTCTTGTCTCCACCTCCTTAGTGCTGGGATTAAAGGCATGGGATCCCGAGTGCTAGGATCATCTTTGTGTGACCTCTGTTTCTCTTTTAGACAGATTCAATCTTGTGTAGCCCAGGATGGCCTTGAACTAATAGAGATCCCTTTGCCCCTGTTCCCCAAGTCCTGGGATTAAAGGTGTGTGCCACCATCCCCTGGCCTCTAGCACTGCACTCTAATCTTCAAGCAAGCTTTATTTGTTAAAACATAAGCAAGCCGGGCGGTGGTGGTGCACGCCTTTAATCCCAGCACTCGAGAGGCAGAGGCAGGTGGATCTCTGTGAGTTCGAGGCCAGCCTGGTCTACTAGCTAGCTCCAGGACAGGCTACAGAGGAACCCTGTCTCGAAAAACCATAAAAAAGAAGAAAAAAAAAAAACAAGCAAAATATCACTACAGAAGCAGGCAGGTTCTAGGCAAGGCAAACCGAGGTTACATAGAGAGACCCTATCTCAAAAAAGATCAAATTGATATTGCTTTCATTGTAGCTAATGAGTTGTTTTCTTTTTCCCTGGAAGCTATGTCCCCCAGATCTGTGGCTTTGTGGGAGGTGACAGACTTTCGTTCTGTTTTTTAATTCAGCCTGGTGTGGTGTTGGGAGCTGGCCTTCCTGAGCCTTCTGTGGGCTAGCCAGGTCACAGCTGCCCTGTGGCAGGCACAGCAGTGACAGCACTGGTGTTCCCTCCGAGCCATCATGCTTTTTGCTGCTGAGAGAAGCGAGAGGGCTCAGCAGTTGGCTGGGCAGTTACCAGTCCTGGGAGACCCAGTGCCCACTCAACCGCCACAGGCACATACATACATACATTGTGCATGCAAAACACTCAAACACATAAAGTAATAAAAATGAGAAAGAGAGAGAAGTAACAAGGCTGTGAACCTGTGTTCCTCCCGGTCAGTCTCTGGCACTGTCACTGCCTCTGCTCTTTGAGCACCTTCATAATCTTGGAGTCTCAGTTTGGGATTTCTGCTAGTTCTCCTGCCGAGCATTGTATTGCTGAGATTGAAAAACAAATGGCTGGGGGCTGGAGAGATGGCTCAGCGGTTAAGAGCACTGACTGTTCTTCCAGAGGACCCAGGTTCAATTCCCAGCACCCACATGGCAGCTCACAACTGTCTGTAACTCCTGTTCCAGGGGATCTGACAACTTCACACCAATGCACATAAAATAAAGTTAAATAAATCATAATAAATATTAAAAAGAAAAATGGTAACAGTTGTGGGCCAGTGAGATGGCTTAGTGAGTAAGGGTGCTTGCTGCCAAGGCTGACAACCTGAGTTCAATTCCTGGATCCTTGTGGAAGGAGATGAATGACTTCTGCAGGTTAACCTTTGACCTTGATATGTATGCTATGGCATGTGCCAGTGTGTGCAGGTATGTGTCTGCACATGCACACACAGACACACACAATGTAAAAATATTAAAGATAGGGTCTCACCATATGTCTATACTGGGCCTGGACTTGCAGTGTAGCCCAGCTTCACCCTGGGATTTCCTGCATCGGCCTTCTCAGGGCTGGGGTTTATAGTATGCTTCCACCCCCAGCTGACCTGAGAGGGTCTTCTTAGAGGACGTCAGTCAATTGCCGCATGTAAATCCTCAGATTGAAGGCCATTTTCAGCTGCCTGGTTTATTTTTTTGTATTTTTTATATTTTGTTTTGTGTCTGCGACAAGATCTGCCTACTAAAGGAAGCATTGCTGTTCCAGGGTGTGCCCTTACATATGTGCAGGAAGTACTCTTACCTATGTGCAGGAAAAACACTAAAATAAGTCTTTTAAAAATGGGGAGGAAAGCATTTTCATGGCTTCTCAAAGTACAGTGAAGGTAAATTAGTCTGTTCTTTTTTTTTAATTAATTAGTCTGTTCTTATAAATTGCATCAGTTAAGTAATAATATTGGCCAGGCGGTGGTGGCGCATGCCTTTAATCCCAGCACTCGGGAGGCAGAGGCAGATGGACCTCTGTAAGTTCGAGGCCAGCCTGGTCTACAAGAGCTGATTCCAGGACAGGCTCCAAAGCCACAGAGAAACCCTGTCTCGAAAAACCAAAAAAAAAAAAAAGTAATAATATTGTTTATGGCGTTCATTTTTATTTTAGCTCCTTGAGAATGAAAACATAGTCACTTTCTTAACTTTATTTATTTATTTGTGTAAGTTTTTGGCCTGCATGTATGTGTAAGTACATCACATACATGCCTTGTGCCCATGGAGGTCAGAAGAGGGCATTGGATTCCCCGGAACTGGCGTTACAGGCGGTTGCGAGCCGCCGTGTGGGTGCTCTGACATCTGAGCTGTCTCTCTACACATTACTCACTTTCCTATTTCATCTCTTCGTGCTTTTCTATTGTCAAATGCTGTTCTCTCCGCCAAACTTGTTGCTTCTAATCTGTGATCCTGGAACTCCACTGACCTGTTTCTTAGAACCACAGGAGTTTCCTGTCTCGTGGAAACTCTCAGGTTACCATTCATACCGGGGCAGAGAGGCATGGCATTTGCATATCGTCTGATTTTCACCTGGCTCGATGGTGTGTTTCTGCTTTGTAATTAGCTGCTTTCCTTCCAGGTTCTTCGCAGATGTGGTCCCAGCAGTCAGAAGGTGGAGAGAGGCTGGAATGAAGGTGTACATCTATTCTTCAGGGAGCGTGGAGGCTCAGAAGCTGCTCTTTGGGCATTCCACAGAAGGAGATATTCTTGAGGTAGGTTACTTGGTGTCCCAATTTGTTTGCTGTCGCTGTGATGAATACCATGACCAAAAGCCACCTGGGAAGGGTTTATTTGACTTACACTTTCACATGAAGTCATTTGGGGAAGTTAGGGTAGGAATTCAAGCAGGAAGCTGGAGGCGGGCACTGATACAGAGACTGCAAATAAGGGCTGCTTTATTGGTTTGCTCAGCTTGTTTTTTCATGCATCTGAGGGCCACCTGTGCAAGGGTGGCACCACGCACTAATCAAGAAAATGCTTCACAGGTAAGCCCAAAGGCTCATCTGATAGAGACAATCCCTTAATTGAGGTTTTGTTTTTTTATTTTCTTTAAAGATGACTCTAGTTGGTGTCGAATTGACAAACTAACCAGCACACTTGGATTTTTTTTGTTTTGCTACTGTCAAAACATGAAATATCGAGTAGTGAAAAGCACCTACTGAGTAAGCTCCTAGCTCCATCAGCAGCTAGACAGAAGAAAGATGTGCAAAACTGAGGGTACTTTGTATAGAGGGGTGGATGACCTGGGCCCACAGGTCATCCATCAGTGACAGGTTCCTTAGAAGTGAACAGGGGTGAGAAAATTGGAAGCCGGGAAAGTTTGGGGTCAGAAGGTCCTGCACAAGATGACAGTTCACATCGGCAAGTGCATCTCACACACAGCTTGCAAGGGGGAAAATGGGGCAGAGTCAGTAAGAAGTTAATCAAGCACATCGCACAAGGGGGAAATGGGGCAGTCAGTAAGAAGTTAATCAAGCACATTGCACAAGGGGGACACAGGATGTCTTAGATGTGCCAGGGACTGAGCACAGCCGCCTTGGGAATGAAAACTCCAGTCTTTGGGAAAGTCAAGCTCCCAGGAACTGAGACCAGAGCTCCTTCGAGGCCCTGTTCTGAGCCCCAAATTAGACCTTGCCAAGTCTGCCCCTGAGGGAAGACCAAACTAGGTTCCTTTTGTTCTTTTACCAGGGCCTCTGAGAGAGCCTGGCTTCAGCAGGTGAACTATTTTGTGTAGTACCAGCTTTTGAATTGGAAGTCTCTTCAATTTTTCTTGTGCATAAGATCACCAGAAGTTTGTTTAAATGTGGGTTCTGGGGCTGGGACAGCTAAGCTGGTAAGGTGCTGCTGTGTAAGCTGGAGGACCTGACTCCAGCACCACGGAGACGCCAAGCTTCACGGCACACGCACGCTTCTTATTCCAGCACTGGGGTGCCAAAACAGGTGGACCATCTGGGGTGTGGGCCAGCCTGCCCGAATTGGTGAGCTCCACGATCAGTGAGAGACCAGGCTTCAGAAAATAAGGAAGAGTTAGCAAGTTGGGTCCGTGAGGAAAGCCACTCACCTCCAAGCTTGGTGAGCTAACTTTGATCCTGCCACCCACATGGAGGAGGAACGCCACCTTCTACAAGCTGTCCTCTGTAGCATGCATGTACACAGACAAGCTGTTCTCTGTAACATGCATGTACAGACACAACAAAACTGTGTTAAAAATTAAGTGGAGAGTGGTGGAGGAGATGCTAGCTGTCACCTCATATACAACCATACATTCCAAACTCAGAAAATGTAGATTTCAAGCCACATGTTGTGAACTCAGGAGGTTAAGGTAATAATAGTGTAACCCTTTGTGAGCCTGAGACCCACAAAGGCTGTATAGTGAGATATTATTTCAAACATCAAAATATGAAGAGGAGTGTCCTGTTTCCTAGGAAGTTCTGAGTTGTCAGTGGAGGTCAAGAAATATCCACCCTAAGTAATGTTGGGGAGGCTAGTTCTAAACCAGATACTATATATATTTACTCTGTATAAAAAGATACAAGTATACGTACACCACTCACACACTAGAAAGTAAATGTGCTATTTTGCTAATACAAAAAAATCAGTGTGGTAGTTTGAAAGAAAATGGCCCCCAAAAGGAGCAGCAGTACTAGGAGGTGTGGCCTTGCTGGAGGAAGTGTGTCGCTTTGAGATCTTATGTATGCTCAAGACCCGCCCAGTGCCACAGTCTACATCCTGTTGCCTGCGTTATCAAGATGTAGCAGCTCCTTCTCCAGCACCATGGCTGCCTGCGTGCCACCGTGCTCCCTGCCATGATGATAATGGACTGAACCTCTGAACTGTAAGCCGCCACCTCAATGGTCACGGTGTTTCTTCATAGCAATAGATGCCCTAAGACAGTCAGCAACTCAGAAGAAACTTCTCCCCTTTCCAGAATGGCTGACTAACAAAATTAGTTTGGCGAACTAGCTTTAACTTTCTGGAGGGCAGTTGCTGGGCTGTAACCACCAGGGCTTTGTGCACTACTAGGGAGGTGCTCTGCCTGCCACTCAGCTGTGTCACCATCTCTAAAATTAATATTCTCTGGGCCCACCCTGGGTGTGTAGGGTACAGTTTGGTTTGGATAATGCCATATCCTAGTTTTAGTATATGTTCTTTTTGTCTTTTATAGCAGATATGAAACCTGTAATGAGATCTTTTTTTAATCAGTGGTGGCTGTTGTCCAAATACAGACAGAAACTTTCTGTCCAGTGAGAGAGGCAGTTAGGTCAGCTTGTGCATGGCATGATATACCTACTGATTTCAGTAGTGAAAGTCTCATTCTCTAGTTACCACGTGAGGCAAATAGAGAAAATAAGTATGCAAAATCATTTTCAACTTTTTTAATAGTCAACAAACCAACCAACCAACCCTGGGGCCTGTGAGATGGTAGGTAGATGTGCTTGCCTGGCAAGCCTGATGGGCTGAATTCAATTCCTGGAACCCATTAAAAAAAAGCTGGACATGGTAGCAGCTTTTGTTATCCCAGCTTTTACAGTGCGATCGGAAGGAGACGGGGACCACCCAGAAGTGAGTCTAGACTGTGAAGTATACAGAAGCTACAAGAGAGACCCTGGCTTCACAAGTCCTAATCCTCAAACCTTAGGATTGCCTTTTTGTCTTTGATTGTTAAACCTGTTTTTAGTTGGCAAAAGACATTCAGACAGTCAAAGCTGAACCTATTAAATATAAACTTACTTTAATTACTATTGGTTAAATTAGCAAGCATTTGATTCCAGTTATGTCCAAGACCTCAAGGGTAGTGTGCAAAGATGTGTTAATTAGAAATGAAGCTGGTGTGGCTGTGCTTACTATTGTGGTGTAGGAGGTCCTTCTGTATTTGTGTTGCTTTCATTGGTTGAATAAAGAAACTGCCTTGGCCTTTTGATAGGGAAAAACTTAGGTAGGCGTGGAAAAGAGAACAGAATGCTGGGAAGAAGGCAGTGTGGCAGACGCCATGAAACTCCTGTCTGAGACTGATGCTGGTTAGGATCTTTCCTGGTAAGCTATGACCTCGTGGTAAACACAGATGAATAGAAATGGGTTAGATCAGGATGTGAGAGTTGGCCAAGAAAAGGCTAGATATAATGGGCCAGGCAGTAATTTAATTAATACAATTTCTGTGTGGTTATTTCAGGGGTTAAGCTAGCTGGGCAGCCGGGACAAAAAGCAGGCCCACTCCTCAAACTACATCTTAGCACTAGGGAGGTGGAGGCACCAGGATGAGGACTTCAGTTCAAGGCCAGCCTTGGCTCCAATTGATGCTGTCTCGGAAGAAAAATGAAAGTTTCTTGAAAGCAGAGTAATAACCTATTAATAAAGGTTCTGGCTAGAGATATCTTTTCACGCTTTGGTTTTTGAGGCAGGGCCTGGGTGTATATCCCTGGCTGGCCTTGGTAGTGAACCTCCTGCTTGCCTAGAACTGCTGTGATGACAGGCACGTACCAAAACACTCAGCCAGACATCTTTTTCCTCTAGGATCAAAGGGTAATGTCCACAGCCTTCTTTTTGTTGTTGTTGTTGTTGTTTGTTTTGTTTTTTTTCTGAGACTGGGTTTCTCTGTTTAACTGCCCTGGCTGTCTTGGAACTCGCTCTGTAGATCAGGCTGACCTTGAACTCACAAAGATCCGCCTGCCTCTGGGATTAAAGGCGTGCTCCACCAGCACCCAGACACAACCTTCTTTTTCATCTGGAGCAAACCCCAGTCCAAGAAGTAGTTTGAATAGAAAGAGTGTTACAGGGGATGCATATTTTAAGGATTTGGGGCATAAAACAATGCTAATGACCACCAAATGAAACATAGGTTGAAATAGATTTCTTCCAAGTATTTGTTACCATAAAATCTTTGGTTTTTTAACTTTTATAAAGTACCATTAGCTACATTTTCCGTAAACCTTTATGGAATGCCGTCACGTTCAGAGGACGGGCCGCAGTGAGTGGGTGTGATTTGTTGCATGTGTATTTGTACTGAGTAGTCCTCCCGTTCTCTCCAGCTTATTGATGGCCACTTCGATACCAAGATTGGACACAAAGTGGAGAGTGAGAGTTACCGGAAGATTGCAGATAGCATCGGGTGTTTAACCAGCAACATCTTGTTTCTCACAGACGTGACTTTAGGTGAGGAACCGGCTGCATGGTTTTGGTTCTTGTCTTCTGTGACTGAGGGGGCAGAGGTTTGCTCAGGGTTGCTGTGTCATCTCACACAGTCACAGAGCAGGAGGTACAGGAGACCAAAGCCTGGACTGTGCCCTCTCATGTCTACACCACCTATTTCCCGAAGGTTCCACAACCTCCCCGATCTTAGCAACACCTGAAGGAGACCAAGTGATGAAATGCCTGAGCTGTGGGGAGCAGCCCACCATCCCAGGAGAGCAGTCCTCTCATGTGGATGTCCGCATCATCCCTGCGGAAGGGTCAGGCTCGGGGCTCGTTCAGGGTTAAGAGCGCTTGCTGTACAGTCATGAGGTCCTGAGTTCAGATCCCCAGGAGCAATATAACCAAGTATGGCTCCATCTACCTGGAGTCTTAGCCTTAGTGAAGAGAGATGTGTTCTGGGAGCTTGCCATGCTAACCCAGATGGGTTCTAGTTCAGTGAGAGACTTTTTCACACACACACCATGCACGCACACACAGATACTATATCCCCTCTGAACATGCATACAAACACATACATTAAAAAGAATGGGAAAGCCCCCCCTAAAAAAAAAAACCATGACAATAGGAAAGGGGCTTGCAGGGAAAAGAGGATCAGGGGACAAGAGAGGATAATGGGTGAATATGATAAAAATGATTATATATGCACGTCCTATTTCTCTTAGAACCTCTTTCTGATTTGAAGCCACACTCTGCTGTTGAGGGGTTTGGGGGAGCAGGGCAGGAAGCTGCCTCACGGTCAGTGCTGTAAGCCTAGGGTGATAACTTGCAGACCTTTTCCTGTGTTGTTCTGGTAAATTTAACTGGTTTAGCTGTGAATTTGTTTTGGTTTACTTTGGATTTTGATAGTACTTTTCATGGTGTTATCTCTGTAGACTTAGAATTAAGGATCTGCTCTGTGGCTAAAATCAGGCTGACAGTTCTTACATTTGAATTTATTTTGTGATCCCTGGTCCTTCCTTCTGTCTTTCTCTGGCTTTGGTTCTATTAATGATTGTAACTCCCAGGGCTGGGAAGATAGCTCAGTCAGTAAAGTTTGTTCCTTCGCACCCGTGTGAAAACGCTTGGTGTGGGCCGTGCATATTTGTAATCCTAGTTCTTGGGATTGAGACGGACAGATCCTCAGGGCTTCCTGACCAGTCAGCCTAGTTTCTGGTGAGTTCCAGGCCAGTGAAAGATGAAAAGAAGAAAGAAGGTGACCAGTGCCTGAGGAATGACACTGGAGGGAGCCCTCTTGTCTCCAAGGGTATACGTGCACAGGCACACGCATCCGCACATATGTATGCACATACAATAGTTGTACAGCTCTCCTTCATCTGTGCGTTTATTATACGGGAGTGGGGACATATGCTACGCATACCTGAGGTAGAAGACAGTGTGTGACTGGTGGTGTCAGTTTCCCCATCTTCCACATAGATTCAGGTAGTGCGCTCATGCCGTCAGGTTTGGTAGCAAGTGCTCATATCAGCTGAGCTGCCTCACTGGCTCTCAACTCCTAAGACTACTTGGGCTTTCTTCATATCTTTGTCTTTAGGCACTTTTTAAAAATTGTGCTGCAGTCAAGTCTTTCTTGTTTGATTTAAGCCATTCCCTAGGACTGAAGTTCTAGAAATTAATTTCTAACTTGAGTAAAAGGAGAGGCATACAGTCTGAAGTAGCCAGTGTATATATTCCCAACTCTTTTTGTTTGTCTGGTGCTGGGATTAAATGCGTGCACCACCACCACCCGGCTTGCCCCAATGTTAAAGACTAGGAATACCATCCTAAATTGGCCTTAAAATGAAATCAGCTTTATCTAGGTGTTCAATAAGCTCCCCTCCCCCAAGCTCCCATCGCAGTAGGCAGGAGGGCCAGAACTCAGATGAGCTGTAGCTGGCATGGGAGAGATGACGGTTCTGCTTGGCTCTGCTGTCACTCTGGTCCTGTGGCTGTTGGTAGGGCGGGGCAGAAAAGCAAACTGATGTTCCAGATGACACAGAAGTGTGACTCGTAGCATGCAGAGTCTGCAGAGTATGCTTGGAGTGCTCGGTGCCTGGATCAGGAGTTAGCACCAGATAGGAAATCCGCAGCTCTCAGACACAGAGCCTGTCACAGCCTTTCAGCCTTCTCTGTGTAGTGCAAAGGCAGTCCCACAGTGTGCAAATGAATGATGTTGCAGTGTACCAAGGCAGCTTTTGGTTTGGTTTTTTGGTTTTTCGAGACAGGGTTTCTCTGTGGCTTTGGAGCCTGTCTTAGAAGTAGCTCTTGTAGACCAGGCTGGCCTCGAACTCACAGAGATCCAGAATTCTGGGATTAAAGGCATGTGCCACCACCGCCTGGCACCAATGCAACTTTTAAGTGGCAATGCTGTGATTTGCAAGCCTTTGTTTTAGAGCAGTGATCTCAACCCACCTAATGCTGTGATCTTGTTCGTTCACATGTCTCTTGTCCAACTGTGGCTCCTAGCACACAGTAGATGCTTTTGCATATGGTAGCTTTTGTCTTTCGCATAAAGATAAAATGGAGAGATGAATGTAAGCCAAGGTGTATTAGAGATATCCCCTGTAGCACCCAGCCTTTCTGAGCTAATATGACGGGTCTTGGTTTTCCTTTTTGCCGTCCAGCACCACCCCAGTCCCTGATCATAAGGTCCCCACAGTCTAAGGAAGGTGAACAGTAACGAAGCCCAGTGTTGTCACAGCTGAGCGTAGGGAGTGAGGCTCGCGCAGCTGCTGGAATACAGGGATGGTGCCTCTGGATGTGTCATGTTGAGGGGAATTTTGAAGAGTAGGAATTTGTCAGGCAAAAAAGATGTGTCAGGGGCACGACATGCATGCTGGGGCCTGAGGTGAGAGCGCATTCTTTGGGCCTGTTAGATCATCGGTCGTCTTTGTTCTCTGTCTCCTTCATTGCCCTTTGAGAAGCAGCTAGCTGTCTGGGACTAATATGTAGGAATGGACAAAGGGTGTGGACCAGAGCAGGCCTGTTACACTCGTCAGTCACTAATTAAAGCACAGTACAGGACGGGCTGTGTTCTCTGTCATCATGTACAGTTATGTCAGGTGCTTTTTAGCATAGAATTAATATATATGTAAAGAATGATATAAACTGCCTCAAGGTGTCCGTCTTTCAGCTGCAAGAAAAGCCAGGGCCCCACTCACTTCTTGGTCTCTCTCCGGCGGCTTGGCTCGTCTCAGGCGTCAGGTTTCCTGCATCTCACCTGTCACCGTCCTTTGCTTCTCACAGAGGCCAGTGCTGCTGAGGAAGCAGATGTGCACGTCGCTGTGGTGGTGAGACCTGGCAACGCGGGACTGACGGACGACGAGAAAACATACTACAACCTCATCACGTCCTTCAGCGAGCTCTACCTGCCGTCAGCATAGACTAAAGTGTCCCCCTAATGTTTAGCTTTATTCTAATTGTAAAAGTAACTTACTTGTGTGTACACACAGACATATGCAAGTGTCTATACATGTCTGTGTGCTGAGATTAATTTCCATGGCACATGTGTGAGCAAAGTAGTCAGTTCTGTGAGAACCAAATTCATGTAAAGATGCTTTATGTGTGGACCATAACTCTAAGTCTTATCGAGGCCAGAGTGTATTTGATAGAAGAAACTGCAAATCAAATGTGTGATATTTATCAAATTGTTTATTGAAATGGAAAGCTAGTTTTGAGAAATTATTATCCAGAGACCTTGTTATTTTAAAAACTGGAAGTGCTTCACAGGCATCCGTAAGAGGACCACCCCCACCCCCACCCTGCCTTGTGAACTTGAATCACACTGCTGCACTCAGACTCACTTCCTGTGTGCACGAGACAGAGCATTGGTTTCTGCTCAGACTCACTTCCTGTGTGCACAAGACAGAGCCATTGGTTCTGCTCAGACTCACTTCCTGTGTGCACGAGACAGAGCCATTGGCTCTGCTCAGAGAAGGGAGCTGGTTCTGACCAGATGGAGCCTGGCAGCGTGTCCGCCTCTGGAGCAGCGTTCCTGGAGCAGCTGAGGCGGCAGTGGCTCTGCTACCCCTGCCAGTGTTAGCACCGTTTATAGTTGCCTTCTTATGACTTAGCATAGCTTGAGAATATATGTTAATGACTTTTTAAAAAATGTTTTATTAAAACTAGTGTAACACCACGAAGAACTCTAATGTGTAATGTTTCCTCTGAGATGGATGTGCAGATGTACATTTTATGAGCATTGTTTATCCCAATGCTCTCCTGACAGGGTTTCATGTCTGTGTCCTGGAATTAATTAATAAAGGTATTTTCCTTTTTCAGTTTCATATAGATTGTGGAGTGTATGTCATGCTGCAAGAAGCAAAAAGGAAAATAAGCCTGGAACAACTGAACAGCTGGACTTTCTTTAGTTTTTGCACTCAGTGTGTGATACTCATGTCTCTTTTAACAGGCTATAAATGAACATCGTTACCTAGCTTCAACTTGTATTTAAATGTTGTTACTATTTAATTCCAGCAGTAAGCATTCATGTATGAGTGAAGTTTCTTGGAACTTTGATAACCATGGTTTTTTTCTATTTTTAATTTTTTATATGTGAGTTTGTGTGTGGTGTGAATGTGTAGTGTGATGTGAATGTGTGTGGTGTGAATGTGTGAGTTTGTATAGGGTGTGAATGTGTGTGTGGTGTGAACGTGTGAATGTGTGTACGGTATGAATATATGTGCTGTGAATGTGTGTGCGGTGTGTGAGAGTTTGTGTGTGGTGTGAATGTGTGTGTGTGTGGTGTGAATGTGTATGTGAGTTTGTGTGTGGTGTGAAGTGAGTGTGTGAGGCAGGACAGTGTGATAGTTGGTTCTCTCTTATCATCTGGGGTCCTGGGTATTGAATTTAGGTCATGAGTCTTGGTGGCAGAAACCTTTACCCACCAAGCCATTTCATTTTTTGTTTTTTTGAGACAGGATTTTTCTGTGTAGCTTTGGCTGTCCTGGACCTCCCTTTGTAGACCAGGTTGGCTGGACTCAGATCCACCTGCCTCTTCCTCAGGATTGCTGGGATTAAAGGCCTGCACCACCACCATTCAGCACTATCTCATTTTTTTTAAGCTATGTAAGAACATGCTTGAAGTAAACAGTTATTTTTTAATTAATCAAGAAATCCTGGAAGAATAATTTTGGGGATGCATTGAATAAGGGGGGAAAGTCATGCAAATGTGAGGGGAGAAGGGGATAGAAAAAAATGTTATATTGATGATTCAGATTTTGTGTCAGACTAGAAAATAGAATCAATTTCATGTAAGCCATAGAAATGGGACTAATTTGTAAATGATGATAAAACCATAAACTAGTGAAAGGGTCAGCTATGTATATTTGTAGACAAGGTCATGGGCAGAAGGCAGAACGGGTTATTCTGTAATAGCAGTGTCTTAGAGTTTCTGCTGTGAAGAGACACCATGACCACAGCAACTCTTATAAAAAGAATAATTGGGGGTGGCTTATAGTTCGGAGGTTCAGTCCATTATTACCATGGTAGGACATGGTGGTGTGCAGGCAGGCATGGTGCTGGAGAGGTAGCTGAGAATTCTACATAATGCCACTCCCTTTGGGGGCCCTTTTCTTTCAAACTACAACATTCCATTCCCCGGCCCCCAAAAGCATGTAGCCACATCATAATGCAAAAATGATTCAGTCTAACTTCTAAAGTCCCCATAGTCTATAACAGTTCCAAACTTATTTAAAAGTCTAAAGTTCAAAATCTCTTCTGAGATTCATACAATCTCTTAACTGTAATACCCTATAACATCAAAATAAAAAAAGCAGATCACATACTCCAACATATAATGGCACAGGATATGCATTACCAGAAGGGAAGGGAACACAGGAAATACTGTACCTAACAAGTCTGAAAACCAGCTGGGCAGACTTCAAACTCTGCATTTCCATGTCTGATGTCAAAATGCTCTTCAGATCTCCAACTCTTTTCAGCTTTGTGGACTGCAACATACTGCTTTCTCTTGAACTGGTTCCATTCCTTGTTAGCAGCCCTCCTCAGCAGGATCCAATGGTTCTGCCATCTCCAACATCTTGGGGTCTCCAAGGCAAACCAGGTTTCACCTTCATAGCTTCACACAATGACCTTCTAGGCTTCCATTCAGGGCCACCCATGACATATGCCTGGCCTCAATGGCTTTCTTTAGTTGCAGAGAAGGTTCCACAACACCTTTCTTCCATCCTTAACTCTAAAGCCAGAACCATGTGGCCAAAGTTGCCAAGTTTGCTGCTTGCTGGGACTGGAATGTGGCCCCCTTGTTCAGTGACATTTCTACCAGTTTCTGTTTTAATATTTTCTTCACTGTCTAAGTGTCTTTCTGGAACTTGCTCTGTAGACCAGGCTGGCTTCAAACTCAGAGATTTGCCAGCATCTACCTCCTGAGTGCAGTTAAAGGCATGCAACACCACACCTGTCTCTAAGCTTTTCTTTAATTCCTTTTCTAGAGTTGGAAACTCAGTTGCCCTGAAGGTCACCTCTCACTTTATTCCACTTCTTAATCTACCTCCTTGAACACAGGTCTTAACTCCATTCCGCTTCCTGCTGCTCTTTTTCTCCTCAAGTTCTAACATCTTGTATTTTTTCTTGCCCAGCTTGCTCCTTTTCTTTATAAATCTTCATTAGAATTAGCACTAGTAACCACACAGCAGAGTTTATACTAGGCTGGGCTGTTTTGAAATTTCTTCTGTCAACAGAATTAATCCAAATCACTTTAGCCTCAGGCAGAGCCTTCAGACAAGGGCAAAATGCAGTCACTCCCTTCACCAAAATATCACAAGAATGATCTCCAGACCACGTATTAATACTATTCTCTGAAACCTCGAGCCAGCCCCCCACAGTTCAAACCACTCTTAGCACCACTCTCTTCCATGCTCCTACCAGTTTGGCCCAGTAAGCAGTGCTTAAAGCATTCCACTGCTTTCCTAACCCAAAGTACCAAAGTCCAAATTCCTCCACACAAAAGCACGGTCAGGCCTATCACAACAATACCCCAGTCTTTGGTACCAACTTCTGTCTTAGTGTTTCTGTTACTGTGAGGAGACACCATGACCATGGCAACTCTTATAAAGGAAATCATTTAATGGGGTCGCTTAACAGTTCAGAGGTTCAGTCCATTATCATGGGGCATGGCAGTATTCAGGCAGAAATGGTGCTGGAGAAGGGGCTGAACATTTTACATGTTGCTCAGGCAGCGGGATGTGAACTGTCTCACTGGGTGTAACTTATATGAGACCTCAAAGCCCACCTCCATAGTGATTCTTCCTCCAACAAGGCCACACTTCCTAATAGGGTCACTCCTTTTGGTGGTCATTTTCTTTCAAACCACCACAAGCAGTAATTAGAAAAGTAAGGAATTGAGAGAAAGAGCCCAGTGTAGTGGTTTATCCCTATAATCCCAAACTTCCCCAACACTCAAAGAGAGCCTTTAATCCCAGCCGAGGTTGGAGGATCTCTGAGTTCCAGGCCAGCCTGGTCTATATACCAAGGAGTTCCAGGACATTCAAGACTGCATAGAGTCTCAACCAACCAAACAAGAAGCCCCCGTCTTTAAGGTGCTGGAGCTGGCCCAGTGGTTAAGAGCACTGGGTCCTGCAAAGGACAAGGATTTGGTTCCCAGAACCTATGTGGTTGCTCACAACCATCTAACTTCAGTCCCAGGGGGTCTGGTGCCTCTTCATGAACCAGATACACATGTGGTCCACAGACATACATGTAGGCAGAACTCTCATACATGTAAAATAGTTTTTCCCCCTGGGACAAGGGACTCTGAAAATGGTGGGGTTTTATGCCTGTCTAGACAGATATACTTTGTTCTGTGTTTTAGGGAGAGAAAATCTGGAGTGGGAAGGTTTGCTGTTTATGTTGGCCTTGGTTGCTAAACTTGACTGATGTTTATGAGCTGCCTTAGGGAAGGCTGACAGCCAGGGCCTTAATACTAATATGGGTGCAGAACAGGCTCTTCCCAGCAGGTGGTGCTGTTCCCTCACAGACCTTGTCAAATGGATGGCTTCTCATCATCAGATGGAGCAGGGAGGGAGAAGGGAGATGAATGAACAGTTCATTTCTCTTTAAAAGCCAGTAGCATGGTTTGCAAGAACAGAGTAACTGGGAAAATTCTTGGCAATAATGCCAACTATGACCCATCCACTAAATCCTCTTCCCCCTTTTCTATCTAACACATTTAAAAAAGAGAAGAACTTAGTTTTTGAGTAGACAGATTCTAGCAGCAGTGTTTAAAAAGGGCTTGCTTTCATATAGCTTTTATTCCTACCAGTTGTCCCATAACCATTTGCTATAGTACCACTTGGGCCTTTATGTCAAAATTATACTATCTTAAGTAATATTCATCAATAATCTGCAGAGCCTAACCTGGTGGTTTACATCTCTAATCCCTGAAGGTAGAGGCCTGCTGTGGGAGGTCCTTCTGTATATGTGTCGCTTTTATTGGTTAATGAATAAAGAAGCTGCTTTGGGCCTGTGGCAGGGCAGAAAAGAGCTAGGCGGGAAAACTAAACTGAATGCTGGGAGAAAGAAGGCTGAGTAAGAGAGACACCATGTAGTTGCTGAGGGAGAAAAACACCCGCCAGAGCCCACTGAAACCTTGCCAGTAGGCCACAGCCTCACAGTAATACACAGAATAATAGAAATGGGTTAAGATGTAAGAGCTAGCTAGAAATACACTTCAGCTATTAGGCAAACAGTATTGTAATTAACAAGGTTTGTGTGTGATTTCGGGTCTGGGCAGCCAGGAAACGAACAAGCAGCCTCTGTCAACGGAAGCCAGCCTGGTTTGTATAGGGAGTTCCAGGCCAGTAGCCAGGGCTCCATGAATCCTGTGTCAAAAAACAAAACCTGCAGTTCTTCTAATCGAATAATGAGTAAAATCTACCCTTGAGTTTCACTTACATTTATTCTGTTAAGATGAGAGTCCTGTGTTTGATGCACGGACACATTCTCCCTACAGTCAGGACGCAGACAGTCTTAGAAGTGTGAGAAAAACCAAACAAAGGCAACACAGAATGAAGTGTGGAGGTGGAGTTGGTAATCTAATCAAGAAAGATTAGATACAGATGGAGGAAAGAACATTGCTTGCAGATTAAATGTAGAGATTTCAACATATCTCTGCCTGGACAACGGGATTAGGAGTTCAGTGGCTGGATACCATTAGGTATGCGGAAACCTGATCATTAGGTCTTAGGAGCCTAGTAAAACATTTAGACCATAATCTAGATGTGGGGGAAGCTCCTGGAGAATTCGGAAACTCAGAATGGATTGGGGTATGACCTATGAGCGGAGGGTTTGAAGCAGCAAGCACTTAGGTATCTTAAATGATTATTTATGTGTGGGTGGGTGGGTGGAGGCTAGAAGATGACATCAGAGCCCCAGAAACTAGAGTTACAGGTAGTTGTGAGCCATCCGATGTCAGTGCTAGGAACTACACTTAGGTGCTCTCTAAGAGCAGCAAGTGGTCTCTGTTCCATCTCTCCAGCCCCTACTTAGGTATTGTTGATCACAAAGGAATTTGAAACAAGGAGTAAGGCTTTTACACAAACCAATGGAAGGCTTAGAAGAGGGGTAACTAGGGGAACTACCCCAGGAAACTCCACTGTAGTGACATTAGGAGGCTTGCCACAGTGGTCACAGCTGCTACCCCATGAAGCTGGCCAGGTGACACTTGTGTTTAAGTGACCTTGCTTGCACACACCAACAGCGATAGGAAGATTGCACTACCACATTTCATTGAGTAATTCCACCCCAGAACAACATGTGGGTATGTCTGGGGAATATTTTAATCTTCTAACTCCACTAATCATGTTATTTGCTGATTTCAGTATCAGAGATGGTTGCAATGAAGGACTAGCTGTGGCTGGCGTCAGAGTGGTAACAGTGGAAGTGTGTTGTAAACAGTGGAAATCAGGGGTGTTGTAGAGGTGTCGATAGCTACACGTGACTGACAGGACTTGAAAGGGCAACTGCTAGGTTCTTAGCTTGCGTCGCTGGATAGACGCTACTAATGGACAAACAGTGACTTACTGTGGAGTGGAAAGCCAATGCAGACAGGGATCCCCAAAAGCATTCAGATATGAGCCCAGAGCCCAAAGCCCCGGCCTGACCACAGAGCAGACCGAGACTAAGGCTGACTGGCAGGGAGGTGCTGTTAAATCATGTCGTATGGTTTGGGAAAGACCTCTCTATGGAGAAGAGTCAGAGAACCCCGAAGTTCCAACATTTGAGCTCAAGCCATGGAAGGAAGCAAACCAAGCAGATGAGGAAGATGGTACGTACAAGTCCCGACAGTAATGCAAGCAAGGGTATCCCTGCATTTTCATCACACACACACACACACACACACACACACACACGTGTCCTGTGTCTTCATGTTAGCACACAGTCATAGTTGGTTGGGGGTCTATCTTCATTTTAATTACACAGGCACATGCTTTCTAAATAATATTGCATTCTGAGTTACTAGGAATAAGACTTTCAGTGTATCTCAGAGAGGAAGGGAAGAGGGACACCTAGAAGCCCATATCAGCCAAGAAAACACCAGGACTGCTCAAATACCTAATTCACCAAAGCATCTCATTTTTTCATCTTTTCTAACAAGCTTTTTGGCTAGTTTATTGGTTGCCCAACTGTTACTTCACATAACTGTGATTAATACATTTATCTTTAACTGTTTCAGCAAATGGTCCTGGGTAGCTGCCTGAAAACTGGCAGAGTTCCAAGTTAGAGGAGGTTAAAGTCAGTCCCTTTGAGCCATTCGAAGGAATCATCTGACTGGTTGCTACGGTGCCCCACCGGAATTGTTCCTTTAAACTCATATGTTGAAGTCCTGATCCAACGTGGCCACATTTTGGGGTAGGTAATTAGGAGGTCATTAGATTAATGGAGCTAAGGATGGTAGCCTGTATCTGTCATCCCAGGCAGGAAGATCTGAACATGAGTTCCAGGCTAGCAGGGATGGATAGTAGGATTCTGTCTCAATAATTGAAGAAAGAAAAGTATACAAATAGATAAATAAATGTCATCAGGATAAGGCCCTAATCCAATAGGGGAGACAGGAGAGTGCTCATTTTCATCTTTTTCTTAGTCCCGTGTCTTTCTCATCTCTTTCTCTTCTTCTCCCTTTCTCTTTCTGTCTTTACCGTGTGAGGATGCAGTGAAAAAGTAGAAGAGCCTATAAGCCAGAAAAACCTCCACCCCCAAACCCTAACCACTGAGCCAATCCCCTGCCTCAGGGCTCTACTGTTGAGGTTGTGTTGACTCGAGCTCTTTTGTCAAATGCTGGGGTTGGCACATTTGCTCTGGAGAAACCAGCTGCCATGCTGTGTGGGAACCCAGATTCACACCGCATGCAGAGGAATGCACGGCGAGGAACAGAGGCTCCAAGTAGATAGTCAGCCCCAGCTCCCAGATCTAAGACTAAGTCAGCACTCCACTGCTTCCAGCCTCTACCTTCCAGGTCATCCAGCTGATACCCCAGATATCACAGAGCAGAGCAGAGATGTCCCAGCTGTGCCATGAGGTGCGAGCATAGAATCTGGGAGTCGAATACATGGTTTTATGCTGCTGCGTCTTGTGGCAGCATGTCCAGCAGTCACAGTAACTAGAACGGTCATCAAGTGGATCAGTGTTAGCAAGCAGTGGGCGGGCTTTTCTCTCCAGCCAGGCAGGCTACGGTGTGCATGTAGGAGCATCAAGAACGCCTCATTTTCCTCCCCAACAGTGGCTTCGCTCTTCTGGGATGTTGCAGTTGTCCCTGGCTCCACAGTGATGCAGGCTTGAAACCACGAGGTGTCCAACCTGCCTTCACCCTTCTTGTACAGGCAGTCACACACAGCCATTGCCTTTTCCACAGCATCTCTTGTTCTTTCCATTCCTAAGAACCTTTTCATTCAGTCCCCCACGTTATAAATACGACACCCTACAGAAGGACTACCATTGGCAGGTATACATTCAGGTTTCTCGTTAATTAAAGGGCAGTGCTTGCGAACCTCAAAAACTGGACATGGTGGTACATGCCTATAATACCAATACTCAAGAAGAGGACGCCACATATCAAGCTGGAGGCTACCCTGGGCTATACAAGACCCCATCTTTAAAAACAACCAACCCCAGAGCAAGGAATGGTGATGTTTGTAAATAGGAAGTATTTTGAGAAAGCTGCTACCAGGGCAACAGAAAAATTGAATCATTTGGCTGTTCTGAAGCACTGTAGTGGTTACACTGGGACACTGTATCTGTGTGTAGTCAAAACCCTGCTTTCCAGCTCCTGCCTACCCTGACTATGAATCTAAGTCTGGCTTACAAAAGTCTACAGGATTAAATAGTATTCTCTTACTGGCAAATGAGCTCCTCAGCCTTGCTTCCTGCAGAGATACTGATGGGATACTATTTCTTTATTCTTATCTACACACTTGTAAGGACTGTATTTGAGCAGTTAGACCAAATAAGATAAAAAGCTGACGCAAAGAGTCAAATCAGCTTCTTGGGTTAAAAACGAGAAATACATTCAGTTTTCTTCAGCCAGGACCCAGTTATCCTCAGTGTTCCACAGGAAGCCACACGGGAGGTAATTGCACACATTATAAAACATAAGACTTTTTATAACAGCATTTGCTGCTGCAGACAGAAAGCTGCCAGCTGGGATGAGCAAGGGGACAACAGCGTCCTCTGAAAGCTGACAGTGACACCGCTTCTTCCGTGCTTTGAGCGTGAAGTGGCTTGTGGCAGACTAAAATTCCAAGACAGTGAGAGGAGAGGGGTGTGTGTAATGTGGGCTCTCACTTGTTTTAGGTTATTTTTCATCCGTGTGTGTGTGTGTGTGCATGTGTGTTCTTGTGGATACAGATGGACACACATGCAGAGGATGGAAGATAAACCCAGGTGCCAGCCCTTGGCTTCCACCTGGCTTCAAATGAGCTCTCATTGCTCACTACTGCATACGCCATGCTGGTTGGCCTGCAGGCTTCCATGGCTCCCCATCTCTGCTTTCCATCTTAATATAACAATACTGCTATTAGCAGGACTATCCGTGCTTGCACACACTCACTCAATGGGCCACCTCTCCAGTGCTGTTTTTTAAGGGGACAGTCTTGCTGTGTAAGTCAGGATCACCTAGAATTTACAATCCTCCTTTCTCAGCTCCTAAGTGCTGGGATCACAGATACAGTTTTATTTTAGAAAAGTGTATGGGTCACTTAACTCTGTGCCAGGAAGTAGTCTAGGTGCTAAGTGCATGGTAGACAAAAATCTTTGCCCACCTAGAATTTGCAGTTCAGGAGAGAAAAGCTAGACAATGACAAACTGTGCCAGTGTCATATTTATTATAATTATTTTTTAAACTTAGGAATGTTTTGGCTGCATGCATGTCTGTACACTGTGTTATGAGCCCACAGAGATAGAAGAGGGCATTGGGTCCCTTGGAAGTGGAGTTACAGATAGTTGTGAGCCACCATGTGGGTGCAGGGAATTGAACCCAGGTCCTCTGAAAGAGCAGCCAATGTTCTTAACCACTGAGCCAACTCTCCAGCCCCATGTATTATAATTTTAACCAACCACAGGGGCTGTACTTTATTAAAATTTTTATTTACCTTGTGCATGTGTCCTGGCATTCATGTGGAGGTCAGAAAGCACATTGTGGATTACCATGTGGATTACATGGGTCCTGGGGATCGAACTCAGGTTGTCAGGTTTATCAGCAAGTACTTTTACCCACTGAGCACCAGCTCTTGTGGTGTAATGTTTAACTCTCTGGTCTCAGAATACAGCTATCCGAGTTTGTATCTCCGTGGGACCTGTTCCTTGAGGAAGAGACCTGGTCATTCATCCTCATCAACTCAGACCATGAAACCCAATATTAACGGGCTGCCCAAGCATGCTTCAGCTTTGCCGGGTGCATGCTTCACTTTCGCTTTTACCCACTGAGCTAGCTCCCCAAGAGACCCAAGATCATGTTTTACAAAGACTTAGTCTTTACAAAGACTGGAGGAAATAGTGTTGAGATAGACTTGAGGAAGATGGTTCTGAGAGTTGAGAGACCACGCCCACCTCTGTGAAGATGGTGAGATTTACGAATCGGGAGGAAGATTGGCCAAGGCCTTGTGACCAGGGTCTGTCTGCCTTACTTTTGAAGAAAAATAAGGAGGCTTCTGGAGGCTCTGTAAAAAAAGGAGATGAAGGTTTAGAAGCAGGTCTGGAGCCTGCAGGGCATTGTAGTGGTTTGAGATTTCAGTCTGAGCACACGGGGAAGCAATGGAGTGCTCTCAGGGAGAGGCTGGAAATGAGCAACCTTAGCTTTTAAGAAAGATGAATTTGTTGTATTAAGAGCAGGTTGAAGGGAACATAATGGAAGCAGAGAGACCAGGGTTTTGTTTTGAAACTTCAGGAGGGATGGTTGATAGTGACCGTAGAGATTCATGGTCAACTTTAAAGATAGGGTCTCATGAAGCACAGGCTGGCCTCGAATTTCTTTTCTTCTGTTTTTTTTCCCCCATGATCTCACTACGTAGCCCTGGTCATCCTGGAACTCACTAGGTTGAATTTGAATTCACAGAGATCTGCCCATCTCTGCTTCCTAAGGGTAGTCAACTTTGAAGGCAGCACTGCTAGGATTTCCCCACAGCTGTGCGAACAGACACAGGAGAAAAGAGATCCCTGTAAACATCTGGAAGACAGGCATCTTTAACTTGCATGGGACAACTGTGTGAAGGGTAGGCTTAAAGGCCTATGATCAGAGGGGTTAAAACTGAGATGCCTTACAGTGGAGATGCCATTAATTAGTAGTTAACAGACAACCAATCAGGATGGAAATCTGGGCTAGACAACTTGGAAGGGTCCAAGTATACATGGTAATATTTAAATCTTCCTCTTCTTGTTTAAGATAGGGACCGTACGATGCAGCTCGGTCCAGAACGGAACCCGGCCCTCCTGCCTCTGCCTCCTTAGTGCTGGGATTACAGGTGTGGCCCATCACATACTTCTGGCCTTTTCTCCTTCAAGAGGCTCAGTTGGACCACCAAAACCAGTATGTCTGGAACTTAGTTCCCTGACCTCTAGGGCTGCCCATTCTACATACAGATTCCCCAATTATGGCTTCCTATGTGGGTGCTGTGACTCTCACATTTATCTCCCCTTTTATTTGTGAGATAGTTTATTTTTATTTAAAAAAAAGATTTGGAAGATCTCCCCCCAACTCCATGTCTCTTACTAGCTACCTCTGTTATTTTTGGATGGAAATATAACATATATAAAGTTTAAAAGCTGATAGCCACATGTAAGAGAAAACAGTGTTTATCATCTTGGGTCTGGATTACCTCACTCAGGGTGACTATTTCTAGCTCCATCTATTTGCTGCAGATTTTAAAATTTCATCTTTCTTAACAGTTGAAAGGAAGGTGAGATGGGGTAGTGTTATAAAGAGACTAAAGGTAAACTAGAATGGTTAAATGGGAAGGGGAGGGCAGTGTGAAGGAGGATATGGGAGGAACAACTACCCTAAAGGCCTTTGGAAAAGTCATATGAAACTTACTATTGTAGAAGCTTCCCAATATGTGTGTGTGTGTGTATGTATGTATGTAAATATATATGGAATTTAATTGGAGTCACCATATAATGGGGTAGCTAATGCCTAACTATTCCTTATACCATTAAGTGAAACATCCAATGCCAAGAAAGAATGGCCTATATGAGTTGTTGACCAAAGGGTCCCATTGCTCCCCCTACCCCCAACATCAGAGGCTATTGCCAAGGGTATTGGTTACTTTCTAGAACTTGATGGTAAGGCCACATTGCTGAAGACAAGACTCAACTTCTGTCATTGAACGTGGAGAAATCCAGCTGATGCCCAACTAGAAGCTTCACTCCTACTGATAGTGTTCATGGTGCTAAGAGGTGCTTTGCTCCATACCAGAGAAGAGTAGGCATAAATATCACCTAGCTACAAACTCCGTGACCCAAAACAAAGAAGTACTGCAAGATATACTGTTGCAATAGTGACACAAATGTTATGGGAGTCACCAGCCACTTTTGATTGGCTTTGAAGACTGTTCCAGGACAGGGAACACTGCGAAAGTGGCCAAGAACTGGGGCTAGGTATGTCGTGAGCCTGGAGGAAAACCTACTACTATGATTCTGCTAAAGAAACATAGCAATAAAATGAATCCTAATGACATCGCTATACCCATTGTTCATATCCTCAACCCTCATCAGAGCTTCTTGCAGTAGATGGCAATTGACAGAGACCCACGATTGGACAAGGTGCAGAGAGAGAGAGAGAGAGAGAGAAAGAGAGAGAGAAGTTTGGAATGCTTAGTACTACATAGGATGTCTTTATCAAACACCCTCTCCTCAAGGCTCAGGGATCTGTGCAGAAGAGGAGGCAGAAAGACTGTAAGCATTAGAGGTGATGGTTGCTACAGGGAAACTGTTTTTCTAGGCAGATAGGAACTCAAAGAGACAGTGATAGCACACACAAGGCCCACATGGGTTCAAATCAGACAAAATCCCAGCACTGAGAAGGAAAATGGACACAAAACCCCAAACCTTACCAAGAAGTTATTCGCAATTGGCACCTGCTTGGAAACAGGAAACCCGTTTTATGGAATGGAGTCACTGGGCACCTCAGCCACACTCTAGGGCAGGTCCATGCGCAGGAGTAGCTAGCTGGCTAACATAAAAAAACCCATGTTCTTTTGTGAGCTTTCTGGTTTTTGTTGTATTTTTTGTATTATTGCTCTTCTTTCTTTTTTGTTTGCTTTGATTTTAGCTTTTTGTTGAGAGAGAGAAACTGGATGAATATGGAGGTGGAGAAGATCTAGGAGGAGTTGGGGAGGGGAAAGAATATAAAATTTTATTGTATAAAAACATTTTCTCAAATAAGATGTTTAGCTTTTGTCTCTATTCCTGACATGGAATTTCTAACATCCATAGAATATTAACAGCAATGTTTTATATATAATGTACCTCTTCTGGTCATACCAGAGTTCATACTGCTGAGGTAACTTCAGGATGAGGGCTGGTTACCTCAACTACCAAGTGCTTAGACCTCCAACCCATCCACTTCCAGGAGTTGGGAGGGGCGGTTGGGGGATGGAGACCTATCAGCCCTGCTCCTGAATCATGAACTGTGGATAGCTTCCAGGCTGAGGAACATTGTGGGGAGTCAGGAGACTGGAATGCTCTGAGGGCACGGGAGCCCCTGGCCCTCCTTCCCTCATGCACCTCTTACGTTTGCCTGATCCCGAGTTGTATCTTTCATAATAAAACAGCAGACATAAAGATAGTGTTCTGCACGCTGTTACAAGCCAACATGGCTATACAGACACACACCCATGAAGAACTGTTAGCAGAACAAACAAGGAAGTCACAATTTTGCAAAAAACAACTTTATTTAGTGGCCAGATCCCAGTGAGTAACGCCAGTCTTTGCTAGATTCTCCTAAGATGTGCTGCTACATATACTCCTAAGGCAGCAGACAAGAGGGTCACCAAAAGCTGTTTAACTTGGAGTGTGTAGAGTAAAATAAGACTGTGTTTTATCTCTGATAAAAATCTTTAAAATATAAAAAAGGAAGAAAAAGAAAGCCCAAAGCAGTTTTAAACTGAGATGTTACCCCACACTATTTACGGTAAGAACACTTACTGCCTTTTCGATAAGAACTCTGCTCGGAGCTCCTCACTTTCACCGCTGAGGGCGTCTCAACCTGTTTCCCTTCCTCTCCATCCTCACTTGAGACGACTTCCATTCCCTGTCACTCAGCTTCAAATCTTTTTGATACTCCTTACTTCCACTCGGAAACAACTTATTCAGTGGACACTTACTGAGCACATACTATGTGCTAGTCACTGTGCTTTGGGGTGCAGATTTAGATGAAACAACATTTGAGCCCCTCTGTGGGAAGCTATACTTTGGACTGAATTTACAAAATTCTTCACATTATATCCCGGGGTATCCCAGGCCCCTGTAAATTTTGGGATTTCTTGAGACAGTGCCCTTGGTCGGGGATGTGGTGGTGTTGCTTGTGCCCTTGGCACACTGTTGGCACAAGGGATCTAGGATGACCTTGAACTCGTTTGCTTACAATCTCACTTCTGAACTTGTAGCAGATGAGAGACTCATGTTCAGTATTATGGTTCTGTTTGTACCAGTGTGGTTTCGGGGAGGACAATGTTTTAATTAGCTTCTATAAATTCCAAATTTGAAAAGGCCTCAGACCCCGAACTATAAAATTTGGGGAACACATCTATGTGAAAGTCCCCTCCCTGGCTGGGATATGCAGCAAGAATTCCAACCTCCTGTCTTTCCTAAAGCTCACAGGCACCCTCACACCTCACCACCCCCACCCCGTGCAGATTTCTTTGTGCTCCTTTGAGAATCCCCCCTCCCCGCTTATTTTTTTTTTTTTGCTTCAAACATAAAATAAGCCTGTAGGTATCACCCGTTGTCATATCTGAAACCAAAACAATGTTCTTGCTTTTGGTTCACATCTTTGTTCATGATGCCTACAGACACCAAGAGAGTTGCATTTAAAAAAAAAATGGCAGGCTATCAACCCAGAATTGTGCAGGACATGGCGTGGAAGCAAAAACTAAACCATGCCCTCTCGACTGTACCTCGTGCCATACCTGGCAGCCTATCCCTGTGAACGTTCAGAGTTGGAGATCTTCCTCAGGCAGAGTCATCAAGTCCAAATGGAGGTGGTGGGCCTCTCTGGCGCTTGCTCTCTGCAGCCATGTTCCTTTCACTGGATCCACAAAGCCGACCGCTGCACGGTGGTGAAGGCAGCCTGGCCGCAAAGCTCTGTCCATGCCTTCCTCAGGCCACGGTCACAGCTTCGGTGCGGTGTGCATCCCGACAGATGCTACGCGGGTGTCCACAACTCCCCCAGGCTCACTCCAGGCCCTTCGGACCTGAAGGGGACCGGGAGTTGGCATCATTCTTATGGTACATCCAGCCCGCCTTACTCTGCTGGAGGAAGGTGCCAGGTTCGAAACGTGACGAAGATGAGAGGAGCAAGGCATACTGGGAGGGTGGGACGGGGAGGCGATCATGCACAAGCTTCCGGCTCGGTCGTGCATATTTTTTTTTTCAGTGTGACAGCGTGTATTTCCACACATCAGGGCTTGTGCTTGTTCATGAAAGAAATAACCTGCCCTGAAAAGCTCTTTTGGCAAATGTGGCCACGAATATGTGTCCGTGTGTGTGAAACGTGTCATGAGGTGATGTGTCAAAGTCCTGTGAGTGTATCCTCCTGGCCCCTCCCCTGTTGTCACACCCACCGCACCCCCAAGGACAAACTGATGGGTTACACCTGGTCGGTCTGATATTCAGAAGCTTCTGACAGGCTCTCCGAGAAGCTCAGGAAATTCTCCTGGTACTCAGAGCACACGATCTCATAGCGGTAGTGTCGGAACTCCACGGCCAGGGTGCCAAAGTACGACAGGAAGCACATAACGAGGCCCCACTGGACCCGGGCTGCATACATGTGGATGTCTTGGGCCATGAGGATGAAGTCTGGGGAGCAGCCGTCAAGGAAGGTAATCAGACATCAGTCTCCCCATCACGGGCAAAGCTTGTAGCCAGTGCCACCCTCAAAAGTAATGTGGCAGGAAGAGCTGAGAGCTGGTATTTGCATGCGTTATTAGACGTTTTTTTGATCTGTGCCATGCTGGGCTTATTTCTAGGTGCCTTCACAGAAAATCCCTCCTAACCTTCCCAGCGATCCTATCATCACTGACAGTTTTAGAGACCTTCAAGAAACTGAGGCAAAGTAGGCAGCTTGCCTGAGGCCATTCTCACACAGGTATGAACTGGTGGGTTTGCACAAACACCTGGGCCACGCCTCAACCACTGAACTCTGCACCGCCTGATTAAACGTGAGTAGCAAATGCTCTGCTGAGCATTTCAAATCACAGCAATTCCATACTTTGTTTGCAAGGCTAACAATGTGACCCCTCCGCTCTTCTTTTAGGCAATACTGTATAGGCTAGTCTTATTCTTGGTCACTCGTTAAAACTTGTGACCAGATGAAGAGAAGCAACTTAAAAAGGCTTAGTGAGCTGTCTACGCCTGTAACCCTAGTTATGGTCACCCCATCTATACAATGAGTGGTGTGTGCCTGTAACCCCAGCACTGGGTCACCTTATCTATACAGTGAGTTTGAGGTCATCCTGTACTCTATGAGAACCTGTCTCAAAACAAAAAGGTTCACAAAAGCAGGAAGGACAAAAGGACTAAAAAGGGGGTTAATATGATCAAAATATATCATGTATACATGAAATGCCATAATGAAGCCTAATATTTTTTTAATTTTAAAATTAAATTGATTAATTTTATTTTACATGTGAAGAAGTATGCATCTTACATGATGTACATGTATGTATGTGCACCGTGTCATGGTCAGAAGAGGGTGATGTAGCCCCAGGAACTGGAACTATGAATGGTTGTGAGCCACCATGTGCATTCCGGGAACTGAACCCAGGTCCTCTGCAAGAGTAGCCAGTGCCCTTCACCACTGAGTCATCTTTCCAGGTTCTATTAAGCTCATTATTATATTCAGTTTCCAGCACCCACATGATGGCTCAGAACCATCTAATTCTAGTACCAGGGGATGACCTTCGAGGAAATCAGGCACAAACGTGGTACACATAGAAGCTGGCAAAAACAGTCACACAATTAAAAATAAATAAATAGAAAAACTTTTGAAAAACAAAAGAATCACAAACTCTAATAAAAATCATGGTGGTACCATTCCTAAAAAATATAAGCCTATAGAAAAGAAATATACGTATGTAATACATAAGTGTGTGTGCACATACATGTGATTGTGTGTGTGGAAGCCGAGGAGCTGAGAAAAGATCAGGAAGTCCATAGCATATTCTAGTGAGCTATGAAGAGTCTGAGAACCAAAAACATGTATTTAGAAAAATGAGATATGTCCCTGGACATATCTGAGAACTTATGTCTGTGCTCTGACTTTAAATTACAGACCTATAATCTTCAGGGACTTTAAGAGAGTAAAAGAACAGGTGGAGCTGCATCAGGCATCTTTGGTCTCTTGACCAAGCCTAGACCCAGGAAACCCAGATAACTAGCCACAACACGATTGGAACCATTAGCTGTCAGCCCGAGAGTCACTGCAAGTCAGTGCACATTCTGAGAGTAGAAAATATCACCAGGGCCGTGTTAGCTCGCTGGGGAAATGGCAGCTTAGATTTCTTTGATCATATTTTATCAGGTTGCTACAGTCTTTGTGATCCTGGACAAATTAACCTACCCCTGAATCTCCATCCGTGATTAGAAGAATCAATACATTTCAAGTGCTTAGGCTGACGGTTAGACACAGCGAATGCTCAACAAACACTGCTGGCTACTATAACCGAGGCGTGCAACTGTTCACTGTGCTTGACTTAAGAATCATGACCCCTTCTTCCAGTTTCTGAAGAGAGCCTGTATGAGTAAATACAGGTTACTACAGGGTATAGAGGAGGCCTGAGCCATTCTTCCTGATTTGCTAGGTATAAATCGACTGATTTTGCTTTTCATCTGCTGTCTGCACTGGGCTGGGGAGGGGTGGTGGCTTGAATGAGAAGTGCCAACCCGAGGCCCATGCATTGGAGAGCTCCATCCCCAGTTGGTGGCTCTGTCTGGGAAGCTTATGGAGCTCTCAGAAGATGGAGTCTTGCTGCAGGAAGAATGTTGCTGAGTGCAGGCTTTGAAGATCTACAGCTTTGCCTGCTTTTGTTCTCTTTCTGTTTCTTGTGTATGGATGAAAACGTGAGCGGCCGGCTTCCTGCTCTAGCCTCATGCTTTCCCTGTCTGTGGCCATGCTCCCCCCCCGCCATGATGGACCCTAACCCTCAGACTCCGTAAGCTAAAACAAACCCTGTCATCTCGTCAGGGCATTTTATCGCAGCAATAGAGACATGACCACTACAGATGGGAACTGGCAACTTCTACCGGACCAGGTTCCTGTGGTGTCACTGAGTCCCGCGCCAGCTAGCAGGCTCTTTGGGACTTGTTTGGGCTTTTAGGGAGCAAGACCTTTCCCTTCTGCTTGTTAATGCGCAGGTGAGTGGACTAGAGGGTGTGGATGGGGCCTGAGCCACTCTTCCCCAGTTTACTAGGAGTAAAAGCTCTTCTTTGTCTCCATTGGTTCAAACTCCAAGGGAAGAAAAGGAAACGAACAGCAGGTCCAAAGCCGCACACATTTATTCAAGAAAACTACGCACTGTAGGTGGTCTAGTTCCTGAAACTGTTCTCTAGGAAGATTCATAATCCTGAAAGATATAAACATTTGTCCTTTGACATTCATGTTAAGGCTAATAAATGCTCTAATTCTAATAGGACTTAAAGTCATAGATCAATTTTTTTAAATGACAAAAAACCCTACAACACTTTTTTTGGACTTTTTGTGCCATGGTTTTTATAAGTGGAATATTATATGACTAGAGACAGAATTATGACACCTTTCCCATGGGCCGAAAGAAGCCTCAGACATCAGAATCTGCTTTAGTTTTAGTTCCCTGTCTCTCTTTGGCAAAAAAACCTGATCTTATTGTATTTTTAAAAATTACTTTTAAGTTACTTTTGTTTTTGAGACAGGGTTTGATATAGTCTAATGTGGCCTTGAACTTACTATGTAGCCAAGAATGATATTTTAAACTCCCAAATCTCTTGCCTTCACCTCCCAGGTTCTGGGATCATCTATAGTCCACCATACCTATTAGTTTTTATTTATTCATCCTTAAAAGACTTACAAGTATGTATGTGCACCCCTAGTGTGCCCAGTACCTGAGGAGGCCAGAAAAGAATGTTGGATCACCTCTACCTGGAGTTGCAGATAGTGGTGAGCTGCCATGGGTGCCGGGAATCAAAGCCCTGTCGCCTGCAAGAGCAGCAAGTGCTCTCAACCACTGAGCCACGTCTTTAGCTCCTGGCTATCCATTTTTAAAGTGATGGCTTCATTATGGCATTTCGGTCTGACACTCTTTGATCTGACCGTTTTCCCACACCCTAGGAAGGGTCAGTCTTATCTTCGTCATATAAAGCTTACCTGTGTCCTACTGTCCCAGCAACGAGCCTTCAAAGGATACATAGGACTACACAGAGAGTGATGACAGCCGACAGAACAACTCGAGGAATCCCAACTCTCCGGCCTTCGTTCTTGATATTGACCTTGAGTGTCAAGGCGGCCTGTATCCAGCAGGTCAGTGTGCCAAACCCAAAGGTCAGGGATGTCCCCACATTATGGATTTCTTCATCGTTTGTGAGCTAGGGAACAGAGAAGCTATGTGGAGACTCATTCTGAAATTGTATAGACAGACGAAAAGTATATATGGAAATATGGGAGAAGAACGTCTCGACAGCGAGTCCAGAGAGCTTAGAGAAACTACTCTCCACTGACTCTTTGGGTTGATTCTCAAATGGTGAAAATCTACAGAGGGGATTTTCCCAGAACTTAAAAACATTTGTTTAGAAAACCCTGCAAGAGGCAGGGATCTATTTCCTAAATTTGTTTGCCATAAAAAGCTTTTTTTTTTTTTTAAATGTGTAGCCCAGGTTGGCCTCAAACTTGTGATCCTCCTGCCTCTGCCTCCTTCAGCAAATCCTACCGGCATGCACCACCACAACCAGCCACAAAAAGCTTTTAAGGAAAGGAAATGAAAAAGCCGGAGATTACATAAAAAGGGAAATGTCAAGTTTCTATGGGCACACACCCCAGACTCAGCATTCCAAGCTTAGGGAATGAAGCTTGGGATGCGGCTGTGCGCTTACTGAGAATCGCCAGTTCTGGCACCGGAAGATTTGATTGGCACACAGTGATACCTCTGGGGACAGTCGGCCTGTCCGTGGAACTCAGCCTACTCGGTGTTAATAGGGATTCCCTGGGTCTTGTTTTCCTACAGTAATAAAAAATACTGCAAGCTCTGAGTGTCAGCCAGATTCCCAGGTCAAGGTCATGAAGAACTGTGTCTGAAGAGCCAAACTCAAGGCTTCCGTAGAGTTCGACGACCGAGACTCTTGCTATTGCAGTTGGTTGTGAGAGCTGTGAAAATTCCCCTAGCTGTTTTACAAAAGGTGCCTATCGCTAAAAATTCCTTCTGAAATCATCTGCACTTTAACTGCACACACAAAAAAGTGAAACCTGCTGAAGAGACAGCTTTTGAACTGCGGTGAAATATTATCTCAGAACTTTGCCATCAGGTGTGGGACTGTGTGGCCATGTTGCCATAGTGCTGTATCAAATCAATGTGCTTTCCCTTATAATTTTTCTATTGTTTTTGGTTGTAGCCCCAGCCCTTTGCTAGGAAGAAACTTTCTCCTAGGAGGAAACATGCACTTCCTATTCATGGACGCTCAGAGCCCTGGTGCAGTGGACGGGATTTACTTTCAGCTGTGCCTACATGTGCAGCCCAGGCAGGCAGCACAGCACAGGCCACCACCATGATCTCAGCAATAATCTCAGTAGACATGATCTTGCTAATTTATCATCCTAGGCAGTACGCTCTAAGGGCGCAGCTTTCAGGTTATCCAGCTTGATCTGGAATGGGAATGCCAAACAACTCATAATGCAAAACATGTTTGCTACCGTGTGCCAAGGTGAAGTCTTGAGGAATAGATAGTCTCCTGGTTTAATGAATCAGTAAGAGAGAGGGTTAGAAGGAGAGCGAGAGACATAGAAAAGCCATGAGTGTGTTTTGGTAAGAGCATGACTAAGCATTCACTAGAATGCAGAGGGTCTGGAGTGCTGTGGCATTTGGGGTTCATTCAGCAGATGGGGGGAGGGTCAGACCTATCTCTTGTTTGCTCATGGGAAGTTTGTAGCAGAGAAGGGTGGACTACAATGTGCAGCAAATGGAGGCAGGGAAATCATCCAACGATGGAAGTAAATGAAGCCATTCAGAACAAGAGGAAGATGAGGTATTGGCCAAGAAAACTACTCTTCCAGGTGTGCTCCTGGGCTTCTGCATTCTAGGAGGATGAACCAGGGATTCTGGAGAAATTCTGGGCTTTCCCTCTTGACTTTAATAGAAACTTGTTATTCCGACGTGCGTAGTTTCATCAAAGACAGCTAGTCAGTGTTTAATTATCAAGTGGCAGTGATAGTAGTAATTTTCTGGAAGAGCATACTGGGATACGATTTATGATGAAGAAGAGCGTGAAACACTCTGTAAAGACATCCTTTTAGGAAACTCACGGCTGCTCTAAGATACCTCCCTGGTCGTCATGCCATCTGTATCGGCAGTTAGCACTCACGCGTCTGGCGGGAACAGGAATGGCGACCCTGGGGATACCGGATGTGGAATTAAAGTGCAAAGTGTTTGTTTCTGAAATTCACACAGAATTCTATAGGTCATACGGAGACGGCACCTTAGGCTGCAATAACTTAGAAGTGAATAATCTTACCAGCATGAGAGGAAGGCGAAAAAGCCAAAGGAAGTACCTGGAAGTTACCAAGCAAGGTCATTCCAAAGGAAGCCAGACACAGCGCCACCAATCCACTAATATTCAGCCATGGGTTTAAAACCTTTGGTTTCAGCTGGATGAAGCGCAGAACAGCTACCACGAGGGCTAGGAATAAGACAAATCTTAAAATTAAAGAATGTGAGTCCTATGCCTAGATTAAGGCAGAAGTCTAAAACCATAATGTACAAATACATAAATAATAAATGAATAAATAAATAAAGACCCATTTAAAATCTTTTCTGGGACGAGGACTTGCTATGTAGCCCAGGCTGGTCTAGAAACTCGGTATGTAGTCCAGGCTGGCCAGGAACTCAGTGTGTAGTCCAGGCTCAAACTCAGGATCCTGCTCCCTTAGCCTCCTGAATGCTGGGATTACAGACATGAGCCACCATGTGTGGCTCTCATAGATCATCTTTAATCTCACCACAGAAAAGTTTTCTTCATTCTTTGACTTTTTTTGAGACTATAATTATGTCATTTTCTCTTTCCCTTTCCTCCCCCCAAGCCCTCCCATATACACATACCTACTATCTCCCAAACTCATGGCTTCCTTTGTTCATTAATCACTGTTAGACATATAGATGTATGCACATATACACTCCTAAATACATAAATACAACCCGCTTGGTCTGTATAATGCTACTTGCATGGCTGACCATTTGGTACTGGATAACCAAATCATGAGCTTTTCCTACTCTCCTCAGTTGCCTGCAGTTCTTGACAGACAGACAGACAGTTCTCAAAGAAACTTTTCATTCAATGCTTAGACTTTTCAGATGCCTTATTATTCTTAACTTTTGGGGAACCAGAGGGGACATGCCACAACCAGGCTGCATGTGACCCTTCCAGCGGTGCAAGGCTGACAGCACCTCCAGCCGGGCTGTCCTCAGGGTTTTCAAAGCAAGACTGGCAAAGGACAGACTGGACTGGGGAAGTACTGCAGAGGCAGGGCACCAGACAGAGGAGGCAGGGACAAAGAACATCCCGTTGCCTGGTTCCCAGCCGCCCGGCGCAGGGCCCCTTGTTCGGTCCCGCTCAGCTAGCTTATCCCCAAAATAATGACACAGAAATTGTATTAATTAAATTACTGCCTGGCCTATTAGTTCTAGCCTCTTATTGGCTAACTCTCACATATTCCTTTAACCCATCTCCATTAATGTGTATCGCCACTTGCCTGTGGCTTACCTGCATGAGTCTAACCAGCGTCCATCTCAGGCAGGAGAAACATGGCGTCTGCCACAATTCCCTTTTTCCCAGCATTCCATTCTGTCTACTCCGCCCACCTAAGGGCTGCCCTATCAAAAGGCCAAGGCAGTCTCTTTATTCAACCAATAAAAGCAACACACAAACAGAAGGACCTCCTACACCAAGTGGTGCCTGCCACTCCTGGACAGAAGACACGGGGAAGAGGACAAGGTTACCACATATGGATAAACTGAGTTCACTAAAATTAATTCTTTCAAATGATATTAATCATGCATTTTTAAAAGGACACTTTAAAACAGCAAATTGAGAATATAAAGGCAGAATGGGGGAAGTCAGATTTCATACCCCACTTCTAATAGAGGATTTGGGGACAGTCAACACCCAAGCCACTAGTCTAAAATTCACCTTTTATTATTTAGTGCAGAGATAGTTTCATATGTGTGGGCATATATCCACATATACATATACATATATATATAGTTAGCCTACAAATGATGAAAGATAATTGGCAATTAATTTAAACCATATCTACCTATAAGGGAATGCAATAATGACTACCTATGACTATTTTGATACCATATTTCAGCAGGAAAGACAAAATTCCCCTATTTATATAGCAATTAAATTGGAAATTATTTACTAAGAGTTTAACCTTGATGCCAGAGCTTTGTGTCTCTGGCCATTAATAGAGAAAAGCCATCCGCGTGTTTGCATTTCGCTGGTTGCTAGATTTCACTGTGCCAAGCTCTGAGGTCTGCCGACCAGCAAGGGGAATAAAACATGATTCATATCTGGATTTTGTAATCAAAATGTGGATAAACTGTGTTTTACAAAACTGCAAATTATTCATCCTGATATAACTTTTGGTACATGTCCCAGCCAAGGTCCATGACTGATCAGAGAATAACTACATTGACAAGAGTTCTCCAATCAGTATCCCTGGAGTCACTGGACGCCTATTAACTACAACTGTATCCTATGGGATGAGGAATAAGTGTGATGCTGTATTCGTTTTTAGGCCTGAACAGGAGGAAGAAGTTGGGAGAGTGCTAATTACAGGGAGAGCTAATAAAGAAAGTCTGATTTGAGGACTGAGGGGCTCAGCACAGGACCCCATGGGGACACTTGCTAATTAACACTGTATGGTGCCACGGCAGGAGGACAGAACACAGGCACAGCGCATTTGATCTAAAAGACAACTAGCAGAAAGTACTTCCCCAGGAACTCTCTGCTGGGCATTTACATTTATGGGACCTACCCTGCTGCAACTTTGTCCTTCACCCAGACCCCAGTGTGGCTCCTCACACTGACCCACCTGACAGTGTGTCTCTCCCTGTCAGCAGGGAGGATTTGAATTGCTTCAGGCACTATGCATGTCTTGCCATTGGATGCAGTGTCTTCCTGTTTCAGATATGGGTGAGAAGCCACTTTCTCACAAACAGAAACCTACTTGACTATAATAACTTCACCCAGTTTCAACAGTTATATTCCAAACACCAAGTTTTCATCCACCAACACTATACTAATTAGGTGAGAGACAGACTCTCCCTTTAATAGAGCCTAGTTAGAAAAATGGAACTAATGAGGCTTTGGCTTTATCAGAATTTATGAACTGAATCTGCCTCCAGTCAAATTATCAAATTTTCACCAAATAGTGTTTAAGTTATAACTTCGTAAAAGTAATATCTACGAATATGACCATTTCAAAATCATCTTCATATTATATATGTTGACTTTTCACAGAACAGGTAATTCTGACCAATAGATACACTTTAAAACTTTAAAAAAATTATTATTTTTATGTGTTTTGCCTGCATATATGCCTGTGTACCACACATTTGTAGTACCTGCAGTGGTCAGAAGAGGGTGTCAGACTCCCTAAGACGGGATGGTTGTGAGTCACATGTAGTTGCTGAGACTTGAACCCTGGTCCTTAGGAAGAGCAACCAGTGCTCTTAACAGCTGAGCCTTTCTCCAGCCCCTACTAGATTAATAGATATACTTTTAAGTTTCACTTAAAAAAGTTTTTTCTAACCCGACAGTGGTAGTGCACGCCTTTAATCCGAGCACTTGGGAGGCAGAGGCAGGCGGATCTCTGTGAGCTCAAGGTCAGCCTGGGCTACACAGTAAGTTCCAGGACAGCCAGAGCTACATACAAAGAAATCCGGTCTTGAAACCAACCAACCAACAAACAAAACAAAATCCCAAACACAAAAGTTCTTCTTCTAAAACTGTTAATACAAATCTAAATTTATTACATCTTACTGAGATTAAAAAAAATTCAATTTGGGGCCAGTGAGATGGCTTAGTAAAGACATTTGCCACCAAGTCTGATGACCTGAGTTTAATCCCCAGGACTCACATCACAGGAGAAAACTAACTTTTCAAAGGTTCCCTCTGGGGCTGGAGATGGCTCAGAGGTTAAGAGTACTGGTTGATCTTTCAAAGGTCCTAAGTTCAATTCCCAGTAACCACATGGTGGGTGGCTCACAACCATCTGTAATGAGATCTGATGCCCTCTTCTGGCCTGCAGGCAGACAAGCAGAACACTGTATATGTGATAAACAAATCTTAAAAAAAAAAAAGAAGTTGTCCTCTGACGGCCATCCACATTGTGACATTTCACCTCCCCTGACACAGACCCCTCAGTAAGATGTAATAGAAGAAGAAGAACTTTTGTTTTGTGTTTGTGTTTTTATTTTGTTTGTTGGCTGGTTTTTTCAAGACCGGATTTCTCTGTGTGTAGCCCTGGCAGTCCTGGAATTCACTGTGTAGACCAGACTGGCCTCGAACTCACAGAGATCCGCTGCCTCTGCCTCCCGAGTGCTGGGATTAAAGGTGTGTGCCACCACTGCCAGGTTAGAAAAAAACTTTAAAATCTGCCCCTCTGCTATTTGTCGTCTATGTAAGGTTTTTTTTTTTTAAATCTGGGTGCCCTCTATCTGACTTTCTTCTATATTTTAAAAAGAACACGAATAGAACACTGCTGACTTTTAACAATGAAATGTTTAAGAAGTGATTCGAGTTTTTAAGTCAGAAACTGAGAGCAGCGTCCCCGTCCCAATCCTAAGCCGGCACCTGGCCAACTTCTATTTTGCTTTGTTTTGCTAGTTTTACTGTATATGCGTCAATGACTCCTATTTATGGCTGTGGTAAAGCAAGCCAGCCAGGGAGTTTTGGCTGAGAGAGGGAGGCGGCCACATTAGGTGACTGAAACCACTTAGCTATTAGCTTTGCCCTCACATCCTCTCCAGGGCAGGGGAAAAACATTCCTTTCAGCACATTTGTCTTAGATCCCTCCCCCCAGCGGAGAGGAAAGTGTACATTTAGGACGAAGAATGTAGCTAATTCTGTGAAGAAAATAACCGAGCATTTAATCTTTGATTAGTCTGTCAAAAAGATAAAAGATCTTTGCTAACTAATTTTAATAAATGCCACATGGACTCCGTTTAGACTATAAATTACACTCTATGCGACTGTCAAAAACAGGGACTTGTAAGCAGCGAAGGCTATTTTCAGAGGCAGTTGGAGAGCATGAAGTGATAGCCTGAGACCTACCAGGGACCGGCCTGGGGAGAAGAAAGCACCCACCATATATAGCAATAATCTTTAGTAAGAAATGGATTCTTTTCCACTCCCAGAGTTGATAGATAGGTAATCACGGCTTTGCTCTCATTGAACACTAATCTTAATCAGTTTTGTGTCTACCGGGTGGCATCAAACATGATGAAAGATACTAAAGACTGAGGGCCGTCTGCTGCGGTACCTTCCAGCAAAAGCCGGTAAAAACTTAATTGTTTCTTGGTGGAGCAGGGAGAACTAGAGAATAAGACGATGATGAATGTCACCTGGAAGAGGGGCTTCGCTCACGCTGCCTGTGTCTGCAAGCGCTTTTATAATTAGTTAATCACAGGCTGTGATGATGTAAGTTGTGAAGTGTGCAAACTGGCTGTTTTTAGATCCTATACCAAAGACTACTGGGAAATAGCAGTTTGTCCATAGAATATGAAGGGAACAGCTTGGAGCTTCCAGAATGCTCGCCAGTTTCTTTAAAGCCCCATGGAGACAGTCTGTGACGGCTCCTGTGAAGGCAGACTCCTGTGTGTTGTGATCAAAAGAGGGAGTGTTTAGAGAGCACTCAGCCATGGCTCTGGAGTGGAAATCACAGCTATTAACCTCTGTGTTGGGCCCTAGGGTATGCCCCGCACAGAGGTTGTCAGCCTGTAGGCCCATGGGCCGTGATTGCAGAGCCTCTGGGAAAGGCCCCCAGCCCTGCAATTCAAGTTCGCTCTTGGGGCTTTATTTTCTGTTAACTGTGAGAATTTGTTAGCAACCACTTAGGCCCTGGTGGCTACTAACAAATGAATGTACTTACTGGGTTATTTATTTACTTACTTATTTGTAGGCAGAAGCTTTCTATGTATCCCAGGCTGGCCTGGAACTCACTATGTAGCTTAGTTCAGGCTGACCTTGAATCAGATATCCATCTGCCTCTTGCCTTCAGATTTCTGGGTTTAAAGACGTGTGCCACCACACCTGGCTTGGGGGTTTTTAGAGGAACAGGTGCCAAGAGAAGGGTAAAGGAGGGTAAAGCTGGTAGTTATGAGACTGGTCAACGCTAGCCACACATTCTGCTTTCTGATGAGTGCTGTGTCCTTAGACACTGTGACCATCTGAGACACGAAAACCCTCGTGGTCAAGGGCAGGAAGGAATGCCCTTTGACTCAGAGACCCAGCATCATGACCTTCTGGTGGTTGTGGGGCAGACACTTCCAGGTTAGGTGACACCTCGGCAGGAAAGGCATTGACAAAAACACATTTAGCTCCAGGGCAAAACTTCAGAGTCTCTCAGAGTGTTCTTCATGTTTCTCGTTGTTTGAGCTTTTTGGACCATCCAAGACTCTATCCATGTTGCATCCGGGGCTAACAATCTTCCAGTGAGTTTGCTAAGTCTTCCCTTTCCTAAAGTAAACATTTTCTCAAAGTACACATGGGGGCTGGAGAGATGGCACAGCAGTTAAGTGCACTTGCTGTTCTTGCAGAAGACCTGGTTTGATTCCCAGCACCCACACTCAGGTGCGTGCTCTCTCTGCGCAGCCCCCGCTGGACAGATAGGAAGTCGGACCTCCCACTCTTGTAGTGTGAGTTTCCCCTTATAACCATTAAAATATAATTGTTATTCTTGAGCTGGCCTCGTTATTTATCCTGCCGACCTAATCAGCAACACAAGTGGTGCACATACATGCATGTAACCAAAAGTCATGTGCATGTGCATAAAATAACAATAGATAAATATTTTTCTTTTTCTTTTCTTTCTGTTTTTTTTTTTTTTGCTTTTGAGACAGGGTTTTTCTGTGTATTCCTGGCTGTTCTGGAACTCACTCTGTAGACCAGGCTGACCTTGAACTCACAGAAATCCACCTGTCTCTGCCTCCCAAGTGCTGGGATTAAAGGTGTGCACCACCATACCTGGCTAAAATAAATAAATCTTTAAAAAAGTATACATGGCTCTAACCCAATGCTTGTGAGATGGAGGCAGGAGGATCAGGAGTTTAAAGTCATCTGTTACATAGTCAATTCAAGGTTATCCTGGGCTAAATTAGATCCTATTTCAAGAAGAAGGAGCAGGAGAGGGGAGGAATAATAATAATAATAATAACAACAATAATATAATACACATGAGGCTGGGGATGTGGTTCAGTTGGTTAAATGTTTGCCTACTATGCCCAAAGCTCTGGATTTGTTCTCCAGAACCATAGAAATTGGGCATGGTGTTGTATGCCTGCAGTTCTAGAACTTGGAAGGTAGAAGCAGGAAGATTGGAAGTTTAAGATCATCCTGAGCTACATAGTAAGTTTTAGGCCAATCTTGGTTGCATAAAATCATATCTCAACGTGTATGTGTGGGAGCAAACAGTAGGTATGAGTAGGAAATTGTTTTGGAATAGAGAGGGAAGGCTCTATATGTAAATGAACTATGTGGACATAGGGGATAAGGACGACCAAAGCTGACACTTCCTTTGCAGTGCTATCTATCTGTAGCTTTTGCTAGGAATGAAAGTCTCACTGTGCAAAAAAAAAAAAAAATTTCTTCAAAAAACTGGCATTGTTGTACTGTTCCTGGTCCTCTCCCAACAGCATGCCAATGATGACAGACAGCTGACAAGATGCTCAGAAGGCCTGGCTTGGAGGAAAATGGTATATAAAGTAGAGTCAGCAAGAGAAAAGAGCATGGCTGATTTCCACCATCTCCAGAGGACTATAGATCCTGAGGAACAGGATACTGAAGGAGGGTCTTGGGCCTCAAAGAAATGGTACTTTTTCTTAAACCTACTTTTTCACACAGCAGCTTGACATGTATGTGGGCACACAGGAGGACATCATCCTAGGGTCAGTATTAACAGAGATATGCATCACAGACAGAACCTACCTACTTTCCCGTTGCCGTGGAATATTAATTTAACTAGGCGGAGGTGAGTTACATTTGTTTCTGCTGCATTTCTTTAATGATGTAAAGATGTGCAGCTGTTTTACCTTGCCTGCCTAAGGCACCTGATTGGTCTAGTAGAAAGCTGAACGGCCAATAGCTGGGCAGTAGTGGGATAAGTGGGGCGGGCAGGCAGAGAGAATAGGTAGGGGGAGGACTCTAGGCTCAAGAGAACAAGAGGGAGAGAGTAAGATATACAGAATGAGAGAAAGGTGAAAAGCCCTAAGGCGAAATGGAGATGAGGAGAAACAGGTTGAATTAAGTTATAAGAGCTGGTGGGACAGGCATGAAATAAGGCTGAGCATTCATAACTAATAATAAGTCTCCATGTCATGACTTGGGGGCTGGTTGGCTGCTCGAGAGAAAGTGTGCTGCATCCATCTTTGCCAGGGAAGGAATAAATAAGCCGTCCTCTTTAGAGCTACCATGTAGCATTCTAGTACTGTCTCAGCAAGATTTTATGACGTGTGAAATACATTATCTCACACAGCAGAAGAAATAAAGTTCTTTATCTGGTATGAAGAACCAGATAAAGATGGAAAAGGGAAGGAGGCAGGGGATGCAGAAGGATTTATGGTGGCAAAGGGTCATTACAACAAAAATCTGCCTTCAGCATCCTGACACGACACGATACTAAATCGTCAGCCAGGTCCCCCATTGTTCTGGTGTGGCTTCAGGAGGATGTAACACAGAAATGGAGCAGAGCCCATGAAGCACCGTTCCTGCCCGTCTTACCTAGGAAAGCGGCCATGTTCATTACTTGGCTGAACACACAACTGGCTGGGGGATCATCGCCTGCAAAACTGGAGAAAGAGGTTGGCTGTTCAAATCTGTGACGTCATGGCTCTGACATGCAAACTCACAGATCGGGAAGAAGCAGAGTTACCTAATGTACGGAGCATGTTTCACGGCAGATTTCCTAGATAACAAGAAACACAGAGGCACAGGTTAAGGCAAAGTCACGGCTGACTCTATGGCGGAGCAGCGATTTCTCTAGATGTAATCTTTACCTTGAGGCTGAATTTAATGGCAAAATTTTGTCATCTTCCACGGCTATAAAGTACCTAGCAAGAAAGAATGACCCGTTTATAAAACAACACAATTTAAAACAATCCCCCCAAGAATTAATATTTCTCATTTTAATTGAGTTAAATATCTAATTAATTTATATCATGGATATATATCATAGCCATTATTTTCTAACTAAGAAACACTCATTAGCTAGGCATGTTTGAACACATACAACTGTATTTCCAATATTTGGGATATGGAAACAGTAGGATCAGGAATTCAAGATCATTCTTGGCTACACAGGAAGTGCAAGACCAGCCTGGGCTTTGTGAGACTCTCTCTCAAAACATTGAACTAACCAACAAACAAACAGAAAAAGGTCTTTAACTACATTTATCTTTCTTTTTGGGACAGGATCCCATCATCGCACTGGATGGCCTGGAATTTATTCTGGTAGCTCAGGCTGGTCTAAAACCTATCATTCTCTTATTTCAGCCTTCCAAGTGCTGGGATTATAGCTGTGCATCAGCACAACCATGCCAACTGCAATTCTTTACCCATAGATCACTAGTGCTTTAAAGCTCAAATGCCACAGTCATCAGGCCCTGGAGATGTGGCTCAGCAGGGAAGAGTGCGTGCTGCTCTTCCAGAGGACCTGAGTTCGGTTCTCAGCAGCACCCACGTCAGGTAGCTTACAACTCCTGTGACTCTAGCTCTGGGGGAATCTGATGCCTCTGGGTTGCACCGTATCTACACTTAGAGGCATACACCCACGCAGAGACATATGCATTCTTAAATTCCTTAGAAGAATTCATTTTCAAAAGGGACCCCAAACTAACAGTGACAATTATAATCTGAAAACTGGGGGTGGGGGATGAACATCACAGCTTTCATAAAATTTCTCAGGAATATGTGACTATACTATTTTTCCTTTTCTGTCTTTTTTCTCCCCTCCTGGCAATCAAGCCTGTGGGGGTTTGAATGAGGATGAATACTTGTTCCCCAGTTGGTGGACCGGTCTGGGAAGGATTAGAAGGTGTGGTCTTGTTGAGGGAGGTGTCACTGAGATGTGACCTTTGAGGGTCAAAAGACTCAGACCCAGACCGGTCCCATTTAGTTCTCTCTACTTCCTCCTGACAGATCAAGATGTGAGCTCCCCGCTGTTCCAGCCTCCAGGCCTTTGTTCCACACTCACAGACTCTAAACCCTCTGAAGACAGAAGGCCCAGATCAAATGGCTCCTGGGTATGGTGTTTCATCACAGCAACAGAATAGTAGATAAGACAGAGCCTATGGCCTTGTATGTGCTCTCCAAGGGCTCTCCCTGGCCTACAGCCATGGGCCAGTGAAACCATTCTTCGTGAGTTTTCTTAAGACAGGTATTGATTGAAATCAGCAACTATGGGACCTTGTTTTTGGTAGTAAGCCAGGCCTTCCAGTGTAGGGATACCTATTTTATAAACACCTTAGAATTTGTCACAAATTGATTGCAAACAGAGCCCACAGCGCATTGACTGGTGTCAAATGAGAAAAGTTTGTAAATATGAACTCATAGAACCAGTTTTGAAAACGTTCATTACAGTGGTACAAGCCAGCCATCCCAGAACAGGCTTCACCTGCCTACACAGTGCGACTCTGCCTGAAAACAAAGAAAAGCTTCACAGAAGAACAAATGGCTGTGTGGTGGTGCAAGCCTGTAATTCCAGCGTGCAGGAAGCAGAGGTGGGAGGACCGTTGCAAGTTCAAGGCCAGCCTAGTCTACATAGCAAAACCTTGTGTTAAAGGAGGATGGGGGGGATCTTCATTACCTATTTTAAATAATTTATTTTTCAATTTTGTTATTTTACTTTAAGTAATAAAGGATGAGAAAAATTGACAACTTTAGTAAGGTTGAATTAACATATATATATTTACTTTAGAAAAACTAACCATTTGATATATATATATATAAAATGATATTTAGAAATACATTTATATAAATATGTCCTAGTACCAAAACCTGGATTTTCTCGATATTATACTTGACTCTTACATTACTAACGAAAGTGTACTCACACTATCCACAAGCCAGCTGAAGTAAACACAGTAAACACGAGAGGTAGAAACAGCCACACGCTGCATTTCTTCCCATCCATGCCTGAACCACTGCAATCAAACCAATGGGCATTAATAGTGAAGGCAGGAATCCACCAGACTCTTTTAAGATGGAAAGTCCAACTGAGAACAACAACAGCAAAGAAAACCATGATTTTATAAAACCATGATTCAAGTCTGTTATTACTGCCACCTTCTTAGCAGGAAATCCCAAGGTTAAAATAGGTCACCATCGTCTGGTACTAGCGTAAAGATTTCTAATCTTAGCTATGACCCAATGGGAGGGCTTTCATGAAAATGTTCAGCTTCATACATGCAGTGATATGTTCAAAGTCTTTTGAGACAAAGTATTTTGAGATGCGGAGTGTCCAGAGCAATTATTAATATAGACGGCTTGATGGATCTGACAAGTACCTAAGCCTAGAGAAAAGAGTGTTAGAAACAAATAGTTACTAAATAAACTAGCAATTCGGGGGGGGGGGGGAACGACAGATGCTTTGCAAATCTGAACTTCACTGTAGCATGTTATTGAGCGGTTCCAGTGGATTCTCAAGATGAACGCCCTGCAAAACAAGGCTTTTGGTTAGCGCCAACCAGCACAGTGGAGAAATGACATTTTATTTGGGTGATTTAGCTTCACTTCCTGTGACGGTGACAAACTGCCCTGACAAAAGCACTGTAGGGGACAGAAGGTTTGCTTTAGCTCACAGTTCCGGGTGACTGTTCACCATGTGGGGAAGTCACAGCAGCAAGAGAGAACGGATCACACACATTCCGGTCAGGAGCAGAGAGCAATGAACTAGCACGCACACTAGTGTCAGCTTGCCCTCTCTCCCTTTCATTCCATTCAGGGCACAATCAAATGGTGCTGGCCACATTCAGGGTGGCTCCTCCCACCTCCACGGACCCAGCTAAGAACCTCTCACAGGCCTGCTCTCAGGCCAGCATAGTTCAGACAACTCCCACTGAAACTCCCACGCCAGGTGATTCTACATTGTGTCAATTTAACAGCAACACACTAGCCATCACAGGGATACCACATTTTTAACGGCAGTGCAGGTCTTTATTGATGGTTGTGGTGTTAGGATAGGATAATTATTGAAACATTTATTACATATTTCTTGCTTGATATTGTTTATGTTGGTTGTAATTCTAACTTTTATGCCTGATATTTGTTCTTATTGTATACAACTTTGTATTAGGCCTAGAACTTTCTTATTTAAACAAAAGGGGGAGGTGCTGTAGGAATTCCTAATGCCAGTAGCCTTTAAGTTACCTGCCCACTTGGGCGTGGCCTCTTATACTATATATGCTGATGTAAAGCATGCGTCTGGCCTCTTTTCCTGCTGCAGGATTCGGTTCCTGTTCTCCGTTCCAGCAGAGGATTGTGATCTGTGAGTCTACCCCTAAATAAATCACCCTCTATTATACTCAATTCTGAGCTAGTGTGGGAATTCTTTTAAGCATCCTTCTTCAGTGATGGGGAATCTGGAAGGGGAGGTCTCTGTAAAGTCAGAGCCCCCAAACATTTACAAACTGGGGTAGTTACAGGGCAGAAGCGGGGTGTGGGGAACGAGGGTGAAAGCTCCGCTCTTTTTTGGCTCAAGATTGGCTGTTGGTAGGAGCGACAACAGAATGGTGAGTAGTAAATAGAAGATTCCACTGGGTGGTGGTGGTGGCACACGCCTTTAATCCCAGCACTCCAGAGGCAGAGGCAGGTGGATCTCCAAGTTAGAGGCCATCCTGGTCTACAGAGTGAGTCTAGGATATCCAGGGCTACACAGAGTCTTGAAAAAAATTCCAGGTGACAAAAAAAAACAAAAAACAAAAAAACCCCAAACAAACCATCTTTTATGGACAGCCAACATCAAGGGTCTTGGGGGGGGCAGGAATCTAGGCTTTAGTTCTGGAATGCTCATTACTGTGGTTTGTGGAAATTGCTACTATTTAACCAAAACATAAGAACTTTTCAAAATGAAGTTGGCCATGGTTAACATTCCTGAGCTGGGTTGGGAAGGTACAACTTCTAGAGATGGGTTCAGAAGGTGCAGCTGTGGTCCATGTATCTTTTTCCCGTTGGATGGGGTTGGCATCCTCATTGGATTCTTGGGGCAGTCTCTGGTATCAGAAATTTTTGAGAACAAGGATGCTTTGAACAAAGGATCCTTCTTCAATGGTCTCCAAGGCTGTAAATTTTGGAGGAAGAAGATGCCATGAAGGAGGGCTCTTTCCTCAATGGCATCCAACCCTGCTAGTAATTATCTAGCTACTTAACGCTCTCCTTTAAAGAGTTAAGACCCTAAAATCATCTAGGAGATGGATGCAGAATCAATCTGATTGATTCTAGCTGATACTGGGGGTGTAAAACAGTTCAGTGTCTGTTGGGAAACATTATTTTCAGGTGTGTGACTTTTGTTTGCACTGCATTTGTTCAACTCTGAAACTGTTATTGTGCCTGTCTAAAACACCTGATGGTCCTAATAAAGAGATGAATGGCCCATAGCAAGGCAGGAGCTAGGATAGGCAGGCCTGGCAGGCAGAGAGTATAAATAGAGGGAGAAGCGAGGAAAAGGAGGAGGAGCAAACAAGAGAACAGGAGAGGAGGCGATCAGGGGCCAGCCACCCAGCTACATAGCGAGCCATGGAGAAAGAAGTAACGAAAGGTATACAGAAATAAAGATAAAAGCCAAGAGGCAAAAGGTAGTTGGAATAAATTAAGAAAAGTTGGCAAGAAACAAGCCAAGCTAAGGCTGGGCATTCATCGCTAAGAATAAGCCTCTGTGTGTGATTCATTTGGGAGCTGGGTGGTGAGTGTCCCCACCTCCCCAAAAGTCAAAAGAGTAAAAAAAATAATCACCCAATAAGTGTCTCCATTCAGTTGACTTTCAGGCCTAGAGGGTGATCAAAGGAACGACGAGATAGATGGTTCCAGGACCATCTGAATGTGAACGAACTGTAAAGAGTACATAAAATCCAGATAGTCGCTGGGCGGTGGCGGCGCACACCTTTAATCCCAGCACTCGGGAGGCAGAGGCAGGTGGATCTCTGTGAGTTTGAGGCCAGCCTGGTCTACAAGAGCTAGTTCCAGGACAGGCTCCAAAGCTACAGAGAAACCCTGTCTTGATAAACCAAAAAAAAAAAAAAAAAAAGATTGAATCTAATTTCACCATGGAGACCTAGGTCTCCAGTTTTAAGGCTTTTGACCATTGTGGTAGGGATGTTGACGTGGTCTTAGTCTGATTGTGCAAAGGAAAGGAAACAAAAGCAGAATTACCAGGAATATAAAAACAGCAATGTGTTGCAGCTAAGAAAAGAATGAGGTAAGGCTGTTTTATATTATTGTCAATAATCTTACTTTTGGTGATACTTTCTTACGTTGTTTAAGGCTAAATATCAATCATTGTATTGATTTTTGGTTAAGGCTGGTTGAAGGTCTGGTCCCAGCGTTGCTAAGGAGGAGTCCCTGGCTCCTCTGTTGCCAATTGTTCCGTTGCTGTGAGGTTTAGGTCAAGCCCTGCTTGGCGATGGCTTCACCTGGAAGCATGGACAAAAGGAAGGTTTTCCTCCATGTTGACCTTCTTCTTTGTCGAACGGAGACTGGCTAGAGTCTACCCAATGCCATTTCCATGGCGTCCCCAAACAAAAGAACAGGTGGCTCACTAGGGATATGGGATATTTTGAGGGAGGTCTTCCAGTCCCTTTGGAGAACAAGGGGCAGATGTCCCTTTTAATTCCTCCTTCCCCACTAGGCTAATCTCCAAGTATGTTTCCTAAAGAGACAGCCGGTCAGTTACCCCAGTGTGGCACTTCCAGCTAGTGTGCAATATTTAAATCTGAGTACAATGTTAAATAAAAATATTTACTAAATACTTTTAAAGTAAATACAGCTTGCTTTCTGAGTCTCATTTTCTAATGTCTTATATAATTTAATTAGAGCTTGTGTGACTTGCTTAGGTTTCCAATTTCCCGCCATTTTCCGGAAAGCATCTGCCGTCATAAGCCCCAAGCATAAGTTCAACTTTACTAAAAGCATTTCGATTCTTACATTTTCCAACATCTCTTTCCCCCCTACTTACTGATTCCCCTTTATTTTTTCTTAGTACCATGAGACAGTAACAAGTTAATTAATCATCATATTAAAAGAGAGTTGAATCCCAACTACACATATAGCATAATCCAATAAGTTAATATTAGACTATGGAACTTTCTAAGTTCCCAGCAAGTCCTAGAAAACACAGGACCATGAAAAGCCTTTTTATGTTTCTCATAGTCCGAAGACAGGTCTACCATCACAGTGCTTTTGGTTGGGAAGAGCCCAAGGAGCAGATAGAGAGGTAAGAAGAAGCCACAAACACCTCTCCATGGATGTTTACAACACCTAGCAGAAATCAGCTGCAGAAGCCCTGGCCCGAGTCAGGAAGATTCCCCTTAGCCATTCTCTACAGGCATCTTATGTTATGGAGATACAGCAGCCTTCTAGTTGCTCTCAAAGGCACAATGCTTCCACTTTGCATTTTAAGCGGTTTTGTTCTATTTTCAACCTGTTTCAGAGTCAAGGAGCAGCTTGACCCAGGGCAGGGGAGTCTGAAGGACGCTCTGAGATCAATCACTTGAGTCTGAAGTGAGAAAGTCACATCCTAGCTCTCCAATCAGTTCCTTGGTGAACTTAAACAGCACAGACAATCTACCAAGACAGTCTACAAAAGACATTCACCATGCTTGCAGGAGATGGCTGATAAAATCAGAATACCAACCTGCGAGCACACAGTGAGAAACAGAACAGTCAAATGAGCTGATGCTTTGACGCCTCTGCTAGGACTATGGGAAATCAGAGTTAACAAGCCACTTCTAGGAACATGGCAACAAGCTGGCTGGCTGCCATCATTCCTCAGAAGATGCAGTAGGACAGAAATGCCATGGACAGACTCAGGATGTGAACCCACATCGCCAGCCACTAGCGATACGATCTCTGATGGGCTATCCCACCTCTGACACCTTACTTTAACCAGAGAGCAATTTCTGCTTTATAGGATCGTGTTGCAGATTGGCAACGGTGCAGGCTAAGAGCCTTACATACAATCCTGTTCTAGAAGTGCTGTAACTAGACTGACTAAGCAGACGGGTCCATGTGTAGGAACAGGGCTCCTATCTGCAGAGCATGGCTCGGAAAAATGAGACTTTTTCTCCAAGTAGCACTTTTTCTAGAAAGACACAGATGGCTTTTCTGGTAATAATTTTTTCCTTCAAATGACTTTCCAAAAAAAAAAAAAATCTTAGCCTCTTAATGTTTAAGGTCTGCCTGCCTGTGGCTTTATCTGTTTTTAGTGAGGGGATATGCGCTTCCGCTAAGCCACAGGTGTAACTGACCTTACCACGACCCCTCAACTCTACCCAGATCTCACCAGCTTATGTCGACCCCTTTCACACTTTTACTGTTAGTTTTATGTAAATTTCCCACCGTCATAGATTTGTGTGGACACACACTTATTGCTCATTTGTATATCTTTATAGAAATGTCTACTTAATTAGTTTGTACCTTTTTTTTTTTCCCAACACTAGGCCCCTGTGCGTGTTGGGTAAGCACGCTCCCACCGGGCTTCATCTACAGCCCCTTCTTCACATTTTCAATTGCCTTATTGTTCCTCACATGTCCTGGATATTAATCCCCTAGCTGTACCCAAACTTCTCCATTTACCTAAGTCACCATTTCACTATTGATAGTATCCTTTGGGGCACATGTGTTTTTAATTTTGAAGATGTCCAATTCATCTTTTATTCTAAAGATGTCTAAAATCATTGCTAAACCCAGTGTCATGAGGTCTTTTGTTCTCGTTCCTTCTCACTGTGTTTTGTTTCATTTTATTTTAGCTCTTCCTGTTTAGGGCTTTGGCCCATTTTGAGTTAAAATTATAAAGTATAAAGTAATTTCCCATTTTTTGCATATTAAAGGTCCACAACCATCAATTTAAAAGACCATCTCTCACTACTGAATGGTACTTCACAAGATGTTTATGTATGTGGGGTGTGTGTGTCTGTCTGTGTGTATGCATGCATGAATGCCCACATCTGTGCATCCATGTGCAGGGACCAGGGTGTGTGTCAGGTGACCTGCTCGATCACGCTCACCCTTATTCCTTTGACGCAGGGTTTCTCACTGAACTTGGAGCTGACTATCCTCCTCGCCCGCAGACTAGCAGTCCATCACACTCCCGAAAGCCTCATGCCTAGTTCTGGGCTTCCAGGTGCACATGACCACATCTGGCTTCTCCAGGAGTGCTGGGGACCAAACTCAGGCCCTCACACTTGAGCAGCCAAGTACTCCCCCCACTGACACATCTTCTGCCTCACCTGTTTGTTAGTTTGAGGTCCGCCGAGGCTATCTCAGTCTTTGTTTCAATTCTGAGGATGCTACCATATGTAGCCATTAGTATTTCACAGTGAAAAACCAGACATAAATGTTCTCCTGGCCCCAAAGAGCTGAGCATAATGGGAATGTGACCTAATGAGTCTTTGACAAAAGGAGGGTATGAGCTAAAATTGGAAAAAAAAAACCTTGAAAGGATTCTGGCACTCAGCTTTGATTTGAAACGCTCCTCCAAATGGCATTATTTATCGAAATGACTTGCTAAGCTGTTACCCAGATGGCCACATCGCACAGAGTCAGCACTGCCAGCTCTGCGTGTCCTACCATGTGTTCTCTTCCAATAAATGTCATTCTGCAAGTGTGAGTGATGTACATGCGTACCCAATCTGTGTGCCAGGCAGGCTGCACAGCAAGGGGCGAGGTGGCGAAAACCTCTGCTCTCTTTGCTCCTTCTGTGTTTCCCAAACTCTTGCTTTTCCCCAGAGGGAATAAAGAACCACAGCTAAAGGATTGGGGGCATCTCCCACCATTTGTATTTTTGATGTGCTAGAAGTCTTCTGGCTTCAAAAGACTGGGAGAAAAGTTAAACTCTCTTGAAAGCATGTATTCTATGCCCACATGAGCTTGTCACCTATGACCCCATGCACTTTAACTTGTCCAAAAGGGGCACTTCATAAGTCAAAGTCACAACTGGATGTGGTAGCTCATGTCAATCAGCTCAGCACTTGGGAGGTTGAGGCAGTCTGAGACCAGCAAGGGCTTCATAAAGGGGCCCTATTTGAAAAAGCCAATGATAATAGTAACATTATTCATACTTTTATTATCAAGTGCCATGTAGCTCTTCCAGCACAAAGGAGGCTATCAAAACCTGGAAAAATGGCATCCTCTGGTCAGTGCATCCCGGAGGACAAATCTTCCATTGTACCACATGATGGACAGACAACTCCCACCTACCGATGGAAAGGGAAAGCCCCCCCCACCCATCATCGTTGCTTGAGGCTCTTGAGACCACTCTGACAGGTGACTGACAAGCTGCAGAACTTAAGATAATACTTCCGGGGCTGGAGAGATGGCTCAGAGGTTAAGAGCACTGGCTACACTTCCAAAGGTCCTGAGTTCAATTCCCAGCAACCACATGGTGGCTCACAACCATCTGTAATGAGATATAGTGCCCTCTTCTGGCCTTCCAAAGGTCCTGAGTTCAATTCCCAGCAACCACATGGTGGCTCACAACCATCTGTAATGAGATATGGTGCCCTCTTCTGGCCTGCCGGGACATATGCAGGCAGACCACTGTATACTTAATAATAAATAAATAAATGATTTTTTTTTAAAAAAAAGATAACACTTTCCAGCAGTGGAAAGTGTTTGCCTGTGAAAGAGAAGGTTTGTCTGGCCTGAAGCAGGGGGGAGAGGCAGTTGTGGCTAATCTGCGTGGGACCAGAGTTCAGAGTTCCAGCTCAGCTACTACTAGTCATTATGTGACATTGGTTAAGCTTGCTCTGTGCCTCCATCTCTTCATCAGTAAAGTGGGAAGCTTAGTGGAACCAACCTCCCCACGTTTTTATAAAGACTGGAAACGCAGTGAAAGCACACCTCCCTGCCTAGTCAGCTCCCAGCGCTGCTGCCATCATGTGCCGGGAATGAGCATTGCTGTTCATTACAAACCATCCCCTGAGATTATTCCACCTGGCGATGTGTAGTCAGTCTGTGTAAGCGTGTTCCCATGAGGATGAGATCATCAAATGACACCCTCCTCAGGATGTGCCTCTGCGGCTAAGTGACACATGACTCTGAACTGCCCTGCAAGCACCACTTGAGGTCTTTGCTTATCTTTTTTCACTTGGCAATTTATCAGGAGATGAGCTCCTTGCCACAGCAATTTTTCATACGCTTTCAGGGCCAGCTGGTTTGGAGCAAAAAAGATGAATGAGCCACCCACTAATGGCCAGGACTGTCACAGTGTCTATGAACCAGGAGCCTCCTGGGAGCCTCTGCCAGGCGTGTCATGGGCAAATGTGGAGCGCTTAGATTTCGTTTAAATCCATTGGTAATCATAAGAAAGAATGACAAGGGCTGTTTGCTTTTTCCATAATTTTGATAGAGTCTGAGATGCAAAACAACATGAGGAAAAGGAGCCAACCATTAAGTCACCAGTCCTGACGTAAAAGTTGCTTTTACTGTATTCTAAGTTTTGGACACCACAAGAACTAGGTGACGTGGTGTCCCCTTCAGAATCTATGATGACTTGCCTTGACCAGCAGCAGAAGCAGCATCATTAATTCCACAAGGTCAGACCCCACCACAAAATAATGTTTCTAAGAGCGCTGGCAAAAACCCAACATGCGCATAGTGAAGGATTTCTATAAAATGTTGCCTTTCCCCAAATATGATGCTCCCTAGACAGAAATAGCTGTGATTGTTTCTCTCCACCATTCTCTTCATTTCTAATTTCACCCAACAGATGACTACAGGGGTCCTTCTAGACTCATGGCCCGGAGGATTTATTTTTCTCAGAAATAGATGCAGCTCATTGTGCCAGCACCATCCAAAGGATCATCCCCCACTTCCCTTCCACTGGCACAGGGATTAAATACGACCTCAGAGTTTCCATGCCAGCCTCTCACAACTCGGTTATATGTTTGAGAATAAGAACAGACACTGCCTACATATGGAGGATATAACTTCTGATTTTCTTAGTCAAGAGAAGTACCATTTTATTTGGGACAGCAATGTGCTTAGCCCAAGGATACCATATATGTCATGGTTGGTTAAGCCAAATATCTACCTCATTTTCCTTTGATGATACCATTCCAGACTCCCTTGAACCTGGCCACTGACATGCAGAGGGAAGTCTACTGGGTAGCAGTTGGGAAGGGGTTGCATCCTCAATAGGGAAACCCTGTCTACATAGGTTCCTTCTTTCTTACTTGGGACAGTGTAGTAAAAACACAGCAGCTGGAGCCATGGCATCCATCATGTAACCATGAGACGACATACATGAAGACCCAAAGCCACCATATTGAGGACAGCTGAGTAGAAGGCAAAAAGAACGGGTCCTTCCTGATGGCACCGAACTTCTAACTCCACCACTCTGCAGACATAGTGGAAGTCAACCAGAAGTCCTCATTACAGGTTGGTACAGAACCAAACTCTGTCCACCCATCTCCCGCTGTAACGGGGCAAGTAACCTGTACTAGAAGGTGCTTCTCTTGCCACTGGGGCTTTGTGAGAAAATTCCCTCTCTCCAAAGGATGCTGAAGCCATCCACGACAGCGGGGCGAGGGTCCTAATTTCTAGAGACAAATACCAAAGTATTTAGACACCAAGTGTCACCCAATAAAGTTGATTTAAAAATTTCCAACAGAGAAATAAAAAAGCTAGGAATAAGGTGTGATAGCCACACGGCACTGTGACTATAGTCGCCGCCTTTGAATGGTACGTTTCAAAACACTGGACAGATGGCTCAATGGTTAGGAGTGCTGCGGATGCTCTTCCAGAGAACCCGAGTTTAGTTCCCAGCACCCACGCCAGGCAGTTCACAATTCCAGGTCTAGGAGATCTGACTCCCTTGTGGCCTGTGTACACACCTGTGTGTATGAATGTACTCGTGCGCACATGCACACTTGCACATACAGATAATACAGTTTTAAAAATGCTGAAATGGCAGACTTTGTTATGTGTATTCCACCACAATAAAAAAGAAAGACAACATCAAACACCCTACGACCATTAGAAGGGCTATTACAAAACTAGCAAGTGCTAGCTGGGTATGGTGACACACACCCTTAATCCCAGAATTTGGCAGGCAGATTGCTGTGAATTTGAGGCCAGCCTGATCTACATAGTAAGCTTTAGGACTGTGTGGAGAGACCCTGTGTCAAAACCAAGCAAAAACAAAACAAGCGTTGGTGAGGATGTAGAGAAAATAAAGCTTTTTAATCTGTCTTATGCGTGCTTGGCTGACCTGGTACTTGCTAGGTAGACCAGCTTGGCCTCAAATACACATCCATCCATCCATCTCTGCCTTCCCAGTGCTGGCAATAAAGGCAAGTGCTACCATGCCTGGCCCAAAATTAGAATGATTACTGGGAATTTGAAATGTTATAGTCAGTTGGGGTGATGGCTCGTGGGATAGGGCTATGACTCAGTGGGCCAACTGCTTGAAGCACACGTATGAAGACCTGAGTTTGAATCACCAGAACCTACATAAAGTTAGACACAGTGGTACTGGGATTGTAGACATATAATCCCATGAGAAGATGGGAACCAGAGGTAGGAAGTACCTTGGGAGCCTGAGCAAGGTAGCCTGGTGCATGTAACCCCAACTGCAATAAAGCTGTTGCCTCAGTCAAGAAGGAAGGTGAAGACTAAGAGCTGACCTCTACAGGCACGCTGTGGGACACACATATGTGTACCCCACCCCTGGACACCACACAGAGAGAGTAGAATGACGTGATATACTATTAGGAAAAAATAGGGTGGCTTCTCAAAAAGTTAGAAGTAAAATTAGCACATGATGCAGAAATTCCACTCTGGGTCCTTCTTTGACCCTGTGGTGGTTTGGATGAAGAATGTCACCCTAGGCTCACCCATTTGGACATGTGATCCCCAGCTGGCCCGTTTGGGAAGGTTACAGAACCTTTAGGAGGTGGGTCCTTGCTGGAGTAATCATGTCACTGGGGTGGGCAGGCTTTGTGGTTTTAGATAGCTTTGTTCTATTTCCTGTTCTCTTTCTGCTTCCTGTCTGTTGACAAAATGTGACCAACCAGCTTCCTATTCCTGATGTTTTGCCTTCCCTGATACAAATCTTTGCCTCTGGACCTGTAAGCCAAAAATAAACACTTCTCTTCTCAAGTTGCTTCTGGTCATAGAATTTTATCACTGTAGAGACAAGGACACAAACCACAGGAGTAAAACCAGGCACACTACATGTAATCCAATACTTAAAGCAACAGACATTACATCAGCTAAAGACAGAAAAAATCCAAGCGCCAATCACTGGATGAAAAAAGTGGCACTTTACATACAATGAAACATTGTTTAGCTTTAAAAAGGAAAAACAAAACAAAAAACAAAACAAGCAAACAACAACAAAACAAGCATGGTAGTTCACACCTACAATCTCAGCACTCAGGAGGATTGTCACAAGAGCAAGGCCAGTGCAAACAGGAAATTCTGACAAATGCCATATCATGATCAAAACGACAATGCTGTATGATTTCACTTATGAGGTAGCAAAGTGGAACCAGCAGAGACAGTGGAACAGAGAGAAAGCAGGTGCTAGCTGTCAGGTGGAGTTAGGGAAGGGATGTTTGTATTTCATGAATACAGTAAGTATTTCTATTCAAAAGTATCAGTTTCTGGGTAACACAATGTCCTTTCCATCCAGGGCAGATGCAATTGTTTTATATATATTATTGTGTGTATAATGTGTGCATGCACATGCACAGACACCATGGCATTTGTGGAGTCTCTCCTACTGTTATGTGAGTTCTGGGGATCCAACTCAAGCTGACAGGCTGCACAGAAAGCCCTTTTACTCAGCGAGCCGAGAGGTAGCTCTTAAAAGTCTAACAAACTGTAAACTAAATGACAAGTTACCCACCATCTACACTCAGGCATACACTCCAGTTACAACGGTGGAACAGTGTAGGAAACGGAGATTTGCTGGGAGGCAGGGGAGTTGGCTGTGGCAGAGATTGCCAGCTGTCTATGAATGTCAACTTCCTGCTTCTTCCGCTCTATTAGGAGAATAGGTAGGCATACAGCTGCCCGGCTGTGCGTGGTATGGCTACATGATTAATTCCTTACCAATGGGGGACAAACAAGAGGGATTTCTCACTCATCCCCTCTGATCTAAGACAATGGCCACCAATGCACAGATGTTATGCTGCAGATGGCCTTGCTGTTATCAATCCCTCCTCTCCGATTGATTCGGAACCTCCATCCCCTATGCTACATAAGTTAAGAAGACAAAAAGCCCTCCCATTTCAAAGCCATCGTGTCATTAGATTCTTATTGCAGCTGCAGGATCTTTTTCTGTAGCAATATGCTACATTTGGAGCTCCAATATGCACTTGGAGCTGAAGTCCAAACATCTCATCAAATGGCAGAGTCACCCTCTTCATAACCTACTGGAAAGTTCTATCATTCGTAGGTGATACTAACATATGGGGATTAGGTGACAGCCAAGAGATTGGAGTGACTAGGCAGTTTCCTCAAGTCTGTGGTAGAACTGAAGTCAGAGAATGACTTCCTGAGCTAACAATGACTAATTGTTTTATATACATATTTTTTCAGTTTTTTTTTTCTAGAGAAAGCTGCCCAGGCTAGCCTCAACTTGCTACATAGTCAAGGTGACCTTGAACTCCTGCCTTCACCTCCCAAGTCCTGAGATTACGGGCACACACCACCACACCTGGTTTATGTGGTGCTGGGGATTAAAGGAAGATCCACACTAGACAAGCACTCTTCTAGAGGAGACCTCAGCCCCATTTTCACAAAGATCTCATAAACACACGAATCCTTTCCCTACTGTCAAATATTTCCCGCATCAAGATGCACTCAAGCCCCTTCCGAGCAGGGGGAAGGCTGGGTTTTGTTACTGACGTAATTTGTAGATGGTGAGGTGATGTAATTTGTGGATGGTGGGGTGATGTAATTTGTAGATGGTGGGGTGATGTAATTTGTAGATGGTGGGGTGATGTAATCTGTAGATGGTGGGGTGATGTAATCTGTAGATGGTGGGGTTACATAATTTGTAGGTGGCGGGGTGACATAATTTGTAGGTGGTGGGGTGATGTAATCTGTAGATGGTGGGGTGATGTGATCTGTAGATGGTAGGGTGATGTGATCTGTAGATGGTGGGGTGATGTAATCTGTAGGTGGTGGGGTGATGTAATCTGTAGATGGTACGGTGACATAATCTGTAGGTGGTGGGTGATGTGATCTGTAGACGGTAGGGTGACATAATTTGTAGGTGGTGGGGCGATGTAATCTGTAGGTGGTGGGTGATGTAATCTGTAGGTGGTGGGGTGATGTAATCTGTAGGTGGTGGGGTGATGTAATCTGTAGATGGTGGGGTGACATAATTTATAGGTGGTGGGTGATGTAATCTGTAGGTGGTGGGGTGATGTAATCTGTAGGTGGTGGGGTGATGTAATCTGTAGGTGGTAGGGTGATGTAATCTGTAGGTGGTGGGGTGATGTAATCTGTAGATGGTGGGGTGATGTAATCTGTAGGTGGTAGGGTGAT